>JASKGO010008144.1:0-51375 GCA_030556065.1 Holobus sp. GC000080 | reverse complement strand
GCAAAATTGAAAGCAATCGATACACTTTTCCACGTTCCACGAATTATTGAAAAATAGAAAATCGATTTTCACTAAATTAATTTTTAAAGAAACGAATTCAAAAAGAATAGAAACTTTTCTTTTTTATTTCATTTAATTAAGAATGAAAATAAAATCAATTCTTATTAAATTCGTTTACTTAAAAATGTCCCGAAACTATTATAAACAACGAAATAAAAAATTAAATTAAATAAAGAAATAAAAAAAGTATACTAAAGCAATAATAATGAAATAACCGTTAGAAAACTACTTGCAAGTAATATAACAACGTGAAAAAAAAAACAACCAACGAGAAATAAAAAATTAAAAAGCAAACAGTTGCCGATTCATATTTCTATAATATATCGTTAGTAGCTTATGCCTCGAGGGCCAAAAGGATGCTAATATCGTGCGCACCCAACATATTTTCCCTGTTTACTTTACGGCTTTAATACGCAAGTTATGTAATAATTGCTGACAGCCACTGAGTCTGCATTACAGTGTACAAAACTTGTAAGGCATCTCTTTCACTTACTTCTCTTCTGCTGCTTCGGCACACTGTAGTCATCCAAACACGACTCTTAGAAGAAGAAATAAAAGCATTTTATTTGAATGCGCAAAATGTACACTGTATACAGCGTACAGCAATACGTTTGATGTGTTTGCCCCGGTGGTGGCAGCGGTACCTGAGCCGAATAACAAATTATCTTAATGAAAATAATTAGGCAACGATGCGACGACGGGAGCAGTCGAAGGGTGCTGAACCCTTAGTAGCAATGTTTACCCTGTTTGCACTGTCAGTACGCATCATTCTTGATGTTTGCTGACTATTATGGCTCTCTCTCTCTCTCTCTCTCTCTCTGTGTTCGCTTAAATAATGCGCCGCTACCGAATAATGCCGCCGAGGATGCTGCGATGGATGGAACGGGATGGAGTTTGGATGGAAAAAGAACGTGCGCTTTTTCGCTTTGTTGTTTTGCTTTGCTTGTTTGGCCAAACATGCTTATCTGTCATTGTTGCTAGCCATTATTCCCTTAACGTTGTTATTATTATGTGCATGGAATTGTTCCTGTTGCCTGAACGGCACACAGTGCGATTAACAATTGCATTATAAACACACATTGCCTATTCATCTGATTCTGATTCATCTAACTTAGATAAAACTCAATAAAAGCGAATAAAAAATAGATGGAATAATATAAATTTATTTCTTTTGATGTATCATATCTTTTTTTATTTTATTTTTTAAAATTTTTTAAATTATTTTGCTAATCACTGATAATTTTTAAATTAATAAAGAAGTAGGAAAAAGTAATGTTTTTAATATTTGAAAATTTGCAAACGAAGTGATGGAATTAAAATTAATTCCCGGCGTTTCCACATTTTATTTTACAAAATAAAACTCACATTTGTTAAGTAATATCAAAATACTTATTATCAATTGATTATTAATATTTTTATTTTCGGTATTTGTTTATTAATTGCGAGATAATTATACAGACAAAAAAAAAATTCCTTATTTTTACATTTTTCTTCGTCTCTTTAGGGACTTCAGTTTATTTGTTTATCTATTAAAATAAACGAAGTATTTTTTTTTCAAAACAAAAAAAAAATCAGATTTTGACATGAGAAATTATCCTGTATGTAATTTTATTAATATTTAGTGATTTCCAAGAGAAATTTGGCAATTAATATTGACACCCGGCGCTTTCACAATCGATTTTACAAAAAATGTCACTTTTGTTTAGTTATTTCTCTATAATTAATATTGACTAATTATTATTCATTTTATTTTTGTTAATTTTTTATTTATTACCTGATAGCTACAGTGGAAAATTTGCGATTCTTTAACACTTTTTTCGTTTCTTTAGTGACTTTAGTCTAATTATTTATCTATTAAAAATAACAGTCTCTTCTAATTGGTTAGTTAACTGTTTTGAGAAAACTTTTACAAATAGATCATTTTTTCATTTGGCTTTTGTAATTATCCCCAGTTTGGAAGATCCACTAACCTAATATATTTTCAGAATATGACCACTTCCGGTTGTACCTAAAGGCGACATCAACTTTGATAATTTTTATGGGGGATTCCAATTTTTTTTTTCATATTTCGATTCTTTTTATTTATTTATTTATTTTTTATTTCCGCTATAACCGGAAGTGGTCAAGTTCTGAAAATACTTTTGATAAGTGTAGCTTTAGGAATAATCATGAAAACAAAAGCAATAGTCCTTCCAAAACAATTACCCTACCAATTAAACAAAAGAAAATATCCTATATAGCAAAATTTTGATCAGAGGAATATAATTAATTATATTAATTTAAATTTTGAGTAATTCAGCAATACATATTCCTTTTATAGTTGAATTTTACTGAAATGGACTTGGACTGCGGATGATTTGTCGGGAATATAAGGAATTGCTGCTGCTCGACAGGATTATAAACGTACGAGCGACGAACGGTTAATGCGAATTGAAGTGTCGACAGTGAAATCATAATTGAAAGCGTACGCAATTTAATAAACGACGATCGATGTAATACGTAATACCTTTACGCTAGGAAATGCGTTTCATCTTCTGTACAGGGTATTTCTTATTTGTTGATATATTACATCAACATTCTTCACATCGAATGCAATTATTTCAAATATTTATGGTTATTTTTTTAAGTTATTGAAGGTAATGAATTCCATTTTTTTTACTTGAATAAATATTTTTAATTACTTTTTTTTTGTTAATTTAATATCTGATATTCTCTGTATTTAAATTAAGGATTTTTTAATTATTATTTTTTTTGTAATTTTGTAATTATTGTCCTGGAATAATTAATATAAATTAAGATTTCTGAAAGGGAGGATGATTCGGTGCTTTTATTAATTAAAAACGACGAATAAAATTATTAAGATTAAATTCAATTTTCTTCCAAAAATTTGCAATTTAATTTTCCTTGAGTTTTAAGGATTCTTTAGTAAAATATTTAATTAAAATTAAGTTTGTTATCACTTATTACTATTTATTTTCGGCATAGCTATTTTAGTTTCATGCTACTTTTGCTAGAATTCATGAAATTATTATGTAAAGCTTTTAAAGAGTAATGGCAATAAATATTTAGCCTAAATAAATATTATTTCATCTTTTAGTGCTGTTCTATTTATTTTGGATTACCATTTTAGACTAGTATTTTAATTGCTATTAAAACACAAAATTGGAAAAATAAAGTTGATTTACAAGGAAAGACTGAAGGAATTAATGGGTCAATTTTCAAGTATTAATTTATTATTTATGTTATATTTTTAAAATAAATTAATAAATAATATTAATTTAAAGGGTGGCTTTTAAAAAATACTACGAAGTGATTTTTAACATTTCATTTTTCAAAATTTATAACTGTTAATGAAATAAAACTATTTTTTATTCACTTTTTTTCAATTTTTTTGTATACCAAAAACGAATTTAATATCAGTTTTAACAAAAAATCAAACAAAACCATTAAATTTAGGACTTTAAAACAAAATTTTCACTTGATATTGATATATATCAACAATTTAATTTTACTGTAAACAATTTAAAATTATGTTTATTATATTTTCCAACAAAAACAACTCAAAAAAAAAATTTGTTGACCTAATTTAAATCAGCAGATAAAATAGCTAAAAAAAGTTTTAAAAAATATAATTTTTGAAATGTTTATTACATCTTTAGCAGCCGAAAAATTAAATTTAATTATTATAAATTCCAGTTAAGTTATGGCTTAACTTCTTCTAAATAAAAAAACCAAAACGAAAGATTCTGCTTTTCCCTGTATAGTAGGTATATGAAGCCCCTATAACGATAGAGGTATAAAAATCCAATAATGATGTTACGTGGCCATACACACCGTCTACATGCAAATACGAGTATTTTATGATAATCTCCCTTTTTAGCAAATCCATCACATGCACATACAGCCTTACAGACATTCTGTGGCGCAGCTAGCGCACATGAATTATTTGATACTCGCTTTATGCGTTCCGTATTGCAATAGAAAATATACTCGTGGATACAGTTATTTACGGCTTCCGTGACGCCATTATTACTATCGGCGAAAGGAGAAAATTTATTCTCCTAATACTTGTCGAATTTATTTGCGGTAAAATCCGCGACCGATATCATTACGTTAATTAAATGCGACGTTGTGATTTGTGCGCACGGCGGGCGCGAATTTGCATTTTTATTAAAATTCCAGCGTCCCAGATTAGACGACGCTTCGACTACTGCTAAACTAATGCTATAGCTATAGACTATAGTTATATTATGAATACTAAATGCTGTGTGATCAAGATTAGAAAATGAGTCTTTTTACATCCTTTTTGTTGGTTTATTAAATCTTAACTTCTAAAGAAATCCAAGGATTTTAAATTTTCAGAAATGTGTAAAACTAAAAATCATAATTAGTTATAGTTTAAATGAAAGAATTTGGACCTTTAATTAAAAGTTTAAAGGACTATAATATACCTAAGTATGATTTGAAAAGTTAGTTTGAAAAGTTTACAAATTTTAGTTATACAGGGTGACATTAAAAGGTGGCTCACCCCTCTTATTTCTTAAATTACCCGCGGATTTTTATGACATTTTCACATCTGTATAAGACATTTATTTCGAATTGATTAACGAAAATTTTAATTCGGAATAGTTTGCGGTTTAACCGGAAATGATCCTAACTAACTTTTGAATTGAAAAAAAAACAATCCATAGTTATTTTAATTTTTTTTAATTCCTGTTGTTTTTATTTGTCTTAAAACATATTTTGTGTCAATTTTTACTTTCCCAATTGCCACAAAAATGGCAAAATTGTTTGAAATAATTTAAGCTAATTGACTATACCTTCTAGAACAATTTAAAAATCTATTTTTTTTATCAAAAACAAATTTAATACTCTCGAATAGCTTCTTTATATTAAAAATGACCCAAACATTTCAAACAAGTGAGAAACGATATGGGTTGCCATTTAAAAATCCAAAGTTGTAGCCATATCCCTTGAAACCAGAAGTAAAAAATTGAAATTTACATCAGTCAATCCGAAATGATGTCTACAAATAATTATAATACTTAAAATTAAAAAAAAAAATCGGTAAAATGAAAAATGTGCACCACTTTTCTCTCCTTGTATGGAATAATTTAAAGATATCATGCCAGAATTAATTTAATTGATTTATTATTTCCAGAAAACCAGAAGTAGATTACAATGTTCATCCTTTAAAGCAATTTATTGCCATTAATCATGAGTTTATATTTAATTTTGCTTAAAAAAAAAAAATTTTATTTTGAAAAAGCAGTTTTGTGTTTTTTTTTTGTAAAAATGCCTTGCAAAAAATGTTAATTGGTAACTCATATTTAAAAGTAATTTGATAATTTTTATGGCTGATTGGAGGTGTGCATTTCAAAAGATAATAATGTTCTAATTCAGTGTAAAACGACTTAATTTTAATAATTAAAATGATATACAATTATTATAAAGTTGATTTTTTTAAGTTCTCTTGTTTGAAAAATATTAAAGCACCACAGAGATTCATCTGAAGAGCGCAACTTGTCTCCCTTAATACCTCCATAGCTATATTAGCTACACCATCCAAAACCGCCGGCAACTTTTTAATTGTTGTTTGATTGAACGAGGACCGTACTCGGTAAACTTTCCCCGGGTCCCGAAAACTCTTGAAAAGCGTGCAAAAATCCCACACTTTTCGAGCATTCGAGTGTTTTACACAACTTTCGACCATTTTCAACATTCAATGCGTACAATATGAGGGCTCCCCGTCATCTCTGCCGCAGTTCTCTCCACATCTCCACAAGAGGGAAATTAGCTGCGGTTTGTCGAGTTTACCTTTCCTGTAAGCGACGGCGACCCTCTTTTGTTGAAAGTTAAAGCAGTCCGAAAACGGAACAGAACAACCGACAGTCACGATAATAATAATTATGCTTGTATCTGTCGCTGATAAAATTATTTTCATTTGAAATTGAATTGTGAAAGCGAACAACAAGAAGCAATATATTTTTTATATATCTTTTGTACAATAGAAGAAGCAAAATGTAAATGAACGAATTAATTATTAAGGACATAAAAGCGAACGAGTTTACTTACTTTTGCTGTTTCTGCTACTCCCACTGCTAGACTGCTTTTATGCGGCCGGTTTAAGTTCCGTGGGTCGTTAGGTCTTCTTGCGCCCCATAAAATGCCCTCCGAATGTGCGTGTTTTCTTCGGAGAACTTCTCTCTACGAATATTGCGTGCTTCCACTGTTTTCTGCTGTTCCTGTTTTTCTTTTTCTTTTTTTTTTTTTTTTTTTATACTTTCGACTATGGTTCAGTGTTGTTTAAAGAAAAATAAAATGCGGAGGCTAGCCGAATTAAATGCGGGTCAAATAATAAAAAATGTAAAAGTTTGGAAAATTCAATTGGTTTAAATTATTAATTACATAAAATAAAAACATTTTTCTTTTTTGTTTCAAACCATTTCTTATTTTCTGACATATATAATTTTTACAATAATTCACACTTAATACAATTAACATGGCTTTTAGAAATTAATTACATACTTAACTGATTTTTAAATTTTCATTTTTCATTTTTATTTTTTTGAAAAAAGTATATCACAGCTTAAATCAAGTTCGATTTGTTCTTTCAAATTCATAAATATAATACAGTTTGATTTTGTTTAATTAAAAAACGAAATGTACAGAGTGGAACACAATTTCCTAGTTAATTTTCCAGTGAATACTAAGCAGATTTTTCCTATTGATTTGTTTTTTATTATAAGAAAAAAAAAATTAAATATATTTTTTAAAATTAAAAATTAAAATCAACAAATTTTGATTTAAATTTCCTATCATCTATAATTACAATTATAAACTACATTTTGTTGTTTCATTAAAATTTTTCGTTAATAATTTCTTAAAATTTAAGTTTTTGTTCACTCCGTATCATTTTTCAATTGGATTCGCAAGGATTTCAATACTTTTTTCCTTTTTGCCATTATGGCAAATATTAATAAACATCTCAAAAAGTAAAAAGTGTCCCGCAACTTTATTGAAAGTTGTCAAAGCACACAAAAAAAAGAGAAAGTAAAAACGTGGGCGTCTAAATTGAAATTTTCAGATATAAACTGAAGCAAACTGAAAATCCAAAGTTGGGTGTTTTATTGAAAAGCTATCAGTGTCTAGACGCCTATTCTGCTTCTGCTTTCGTCATTTTTTTTTGGAGTTTCGGTATACAGTACTAGCAATTCGCATTTCGCGTAGCATTGTACATTTGAACATCAAATATAATATATTCTGGAAAATGTTCGGAATCCTCTTTGGTTGTTCATTTTCCATAATGTTTCACGAGTCGTGATCTTTGTATATAATTTATAATTTTCATGTTTTTATTAAATTAAAAATTGTTGTAAATATTGTTTGTGATTATGCATTAATTATTTATTGTATAGGTACACTGTATGCTTTTCATTTTTTTTTTCTGAAAATACGAAGGAAAACCAACAAAATGCAAAAATTTCTATAGGTAATTATACTGATTAACATCTTATCTAAGTTTTAAATGACTAAATGTATATGCTAAGTTAATGGTTACTATATATTATTACTGTTTATATAATTCTTTTATATAATGTAATATTCGATGACCTAATTTTATTAAAATTGTATTAAAGCTGGACCGCGCACGCTGCTCTGAATTTTAATATTGCATTTACTTACAGAATATTTCAATAAATTAATGTGCTGAATTCTGAATACGCTGATAATAGTAATTTACATAAGATTTAATTAATTAAATGGCTGGCAATTTTTTGCTCTCATTTTATTTTATAAATAGTTAATGATTAATAGGAATAAATATTATAAAATAATAATAATTCAGTATTCTGTAAGTAAAATCAATATTTTTTTATAGAGCAGCTTAGTACTTATTAATATGAAATTGAAAATACGACAAATGAAAACAGTTATTACTTTTTACACTATCTAAGGTCCACTTCCTTCTAATTTTTCTCTTTGTTTTTAGTTTTTTAAATAGTCACAGAATTAGGAAATTTAAGAATTTTTTTTAGAAAAAGCAAATAAAACCTTTTTTTTTTTTGGAAAAAATAATCCTTTTTAAAGAAAATTCATTGGAAAATAGCAAAACTAAAAATTATGAAGAGTGAAGTTTAGTTAGTGTTTCATTTTCAAGGAGAATTTCCAATAATTCCATATTATTTTTTAACATTTATTTATTTTATTAATAAACGAAATTTTAAGTCACCTTTTGATTCCTCTTTGTTAAAATTTACATTAATTAATTTAGCTAAATTTAATTACATCATTTTAATTTAAATTTTATATGCATCGGATGCGCCATAAAATACTTTCATTTTCGCTCAAAGAAAAAAGAAAAACATTTGTTTAGTTAACAGAAATTTTAAAATAAATTAAAATTTAATGTCATTTTCACTTGATAACGAAAAACATTTGTTAAATTAACAAAAAATTAAAAATAAATTGAAATTTGATGTCATTTATAAATTAATTAAATTAATTTTCAACAAAAATATTTAATAATATAACAAATTTCGCCTATAAACTTTCATAAAAGTATAATGAAGTTTTTGAAATGTACGATTCATTTTTAAATCGATTTCTAAATTAGTTTTCAATTATCAAAACGCATTGCATTGTTAAAAGCAATTTCATAATTATAAATTAAATACTTTTAACAATTAATAATGCATTTGACAAAATAATTCATTCACTAGAAAGATAATTACTAAGGAAAGAAAATGAAAGTGATTCACGTCGCTCCCTTTATACTCGTGTAATGAGAAAATCAAATTTTATAGTTTCATTTTTTCATCAAAATAATTTAAAAAAATATGTGGAAAGCCCATCAATAATGTAAAAACCATATTTTTACAGGTGCTAACTTACAAGTGACATTACTTCTAATAATTGTAATTTACATTAATTACTTTGTAATATTATTATTTGTAGCTAATTGACTTTTCGAAGATGAATGAACCGAAACGCATAAAATGCCTTTATAAAAAATATTAATATACATTTTTTAAACACCTCGAATCCAATAAAAACCAACAAAAAACTGGTGCTTTTTAATTAATAATTAATATATCCCTATCACAACCTTAAAAAGTACATTAAAATTTGGAAAGTGCTTGCAGCTGCTAAATAAAAGTTGCCCAAAAAACAAATTGGAAGTGTGTTTCTCAGACTTCTTTTTCAAAAGTAGCAGTTTTCTTTTTTCTATTTTCCTTTTTTCGTAATATAAATGTTTTTTGTTTCTAAAAAATCATTCAGAGGTCATCTTCATCGCAGAACGTATTAGCGGCTTCTTGCTGATAGGTTCTGGGCGCTTGCCACATTTGCAAATTCGACGCGTCGCTCTTTTTGCTCTTATGCTATTTGTAAGGGCCGAGACAAGTGCAGCCGCATATGTGGCAAGTGGCCAAGATGAAGACGACCAAGACGGCCGCGCCGAAGCACGCGTACACGATATACAGGTGCACCAAAGAGAATACGTACAGTGTCTTGTCGCACCAGCGATTCGGCTCGAAGAGCGTGGGCGCGAAGTCCGGCCACTTGATCCGCAGGATCCAGTAGTTGCCGAGGGCGAACCAGGCTATGAGGAAGATCGTGAGCATCAGCGAGACCACTTTGGAGACGAGTGGCGTCTTGTCCGATGCATCGACGGCGCGCTGTCGCGTGTGCAATTGATTCCAAAGGATCCAGGCTATTTTCAGGGCACCCACACTGCCGCCCACAATCATGTACAAGGGAATGTGGCTTTCACGAGGACAGTCCCGCAGGAATTGCACTCCTGGTAATGAAAAGAATAACATAATTTCCTCGAATTAAGGCTTCCGTTTAATAAAATCTAGTGGGTTTTCATGTCTTTTATTGAACAAACAAACTAGAAAAACGAAAAACAAAATAATCTTCACAAAAATGTATTTTTTTTACTGGAAACTCATGGAAAATGCAGTGAAAATTAACAAAAAAATTAACAATAGGACAAAGGAACTATTATTATCAAATACCGAGTTTTGCCATAAAAGAAACAAAAGCATTTTATTTGAATTTTTCAGAAAAATGTTTCGTGTTTTGTATTTTTAGTGATCGTTAAATGAAATATTCAAGAGACAAAAGGATTCGGAAATATTAAATATTTAAAAAAACACAACGGGAAGGCAACGGAATTGTCCAACTGAAAGAATGAATGACAATGCTGTATGGAAAAAAAACCAAATTAATTTAAATATTTAGAGCTCCGGATTTGGGGCTGCACAATTTTCGAGAGGCTGGATAAAGTGGAGAAAGACTTTAGTGGATTTAGCTTTTTCGTGGATATTCGAAAGCTCTGTCTAATAGAATTTATAAAGAAGAAAATCCCAACAAATTAGTCTTTCTTTTTGTGAAAAACTATCTAAAAGTTTTTTCATAACTTAAGTGATTTTAATAATACAAGTAAATGTAGTTTTTTTTTATTTTAAAGCTTCACAGAATAAACAAATTTCAACTTTTTTTTTAAAGAAAAATTGGGAAAGCCAATCCAAATATAAAAAGTGTATCCTAGAAAAAGAATAGTTTAGTCCAATAATTAAAAAAAAAATATTTCATTTAAAAAGAAGAAAACTTGCAAAGAAAATTTCATTATTTTAAATATTGAATTCAAGTTAAATTAATGTATTTGAGAAAAGTTATTACAAAATTTCATTATTCACCATTTTTGCATTTAAACTTCTATAACTAGAATTGAATTAATTTAAACTTTTTTAAATTAAACTTAGGAGTATCAGATCTAGATATTGAAATTAAATCTTAGAAAGAGAATATTTTAATTTTATAATTTGTAAAAATTATGTAAAAAAATGCCCGGAAAAGTCATTTTTTTTAATTATTCAATTCACGTCAAATAAATGAATGTTTTTGCAAAATTTCCTAAATCAAATCAATATTTATATTATTAATCAATTTAAGTCATTCCAGATATTTCAATCAATAGAAATTAATAACTTAAAAAATGTAAAATATAAAAATAAAACAGATATCAAGTGGTTGTTTTGTTTCAAATGCTTCATTTGCAAGAAAATTTAAACGATAGATACGAAAGATTTTTAAATTTTCAAAGTTTATATAACTTTTTTATAACCTGAAGTGTCGACAACATAAAAATAATTTTTAAAAATCAAGTAGGATTACGAGAAAAAAAGAATTTTTTAACATTATCAAGTTTTAATTAATTTTCAAACGAAAAGTTTTTTTAGAAAACGCTTAAATTCAATCACCCTGTATAAAAAATTCTTAGGTTTTATCTTTTTTTTAAGCACATTAATTATTTTAACAATTACTGAAGGAATAATTTAATTCACTCAATTAGTTTTGAAGTTGTATGTGAAAGCTCAAATTTTAATCATTTGGTAACCTTTGAGAGCTTTTAACTGTAGCAGAAAATATAACTAAATTCAAATTATTTACGTATTATTAATTGACATTAAGTATAGTTTTAATTACCAATTAAATTTTGTTATTAATCTGTTTTAATTGACTACAAATTGTGAATACATTTATAATTTTGGAAATAATTGTTTCGTTATTTTGATTTACTATATTGAAATAATGTTCATAAAATTGATAAAAACAGTATTACTATTTTAAACATAGATAATTAGGGTAATAAATAATGTTAGTTTCAATCTTTTATCAGTAATGGTTTTTATATAATGCATAAAAGTACTTTTTCCAATATTTCGGTAACCTCTGAAAGCTTTTGCTTGTAACTCACTAATAAAAAAATATAATTTCAAATTGTTTACGTAATATTTATTAGCAAAAATTATAAATTTAAAAAAATGATTAATTTTTTGGGAAAATACTTTTAATATTCGATTTGATGGTAAAAACGTTTTTGCCAATTTAAACTATAAAAATAAATTTTTCCTGAAAAGTTTTTCTCAATGAAAATTATTAAAAACTGGTTTTTCATATTAAAAAATTTATTTATTTAGAAAAATTTTATAACTAAATTATTAAATAATACAATCTATTTCAGCTTTAATTATTATTTATTTAAAGTATATAATTTTTGTAAATTTTTTAGCAGTTCTTGATAATAAAATTAAATGTAATTAAACACGAAAAATCAATTCGTGAAATTAAACAGCAGTAAAATTAATAAATTATTCCAGAACCTTTGTCAAAACCGGTATAATTTGGTAATTAATCAAAATGATTGAACGCTCCGAAAAAGTATAGACTCTAAAGAAAAAGAAAAAAGGCAAGTCTTTCTTCTTGAAATTACGTTATTGATTTACCCAATAAAGACGTGTTTTTACCTGACAGCACTTCTATTTATCTTTATGACGGTAATTCATTAAGAAAAGTTGCTCCTGCTGAATTCGCATTCACTCCACAAAAATGTAATTTAATAAATAGACTCGAAATAATCAGCTGAAATAATAAACAAAATACATCGAAAGGAAGTAATTTATCTACGAACCTTGACTATATTAATATTAGTGTAATGCATCTAATTTATCCTGCCTGATTAATATTTGATTTTAAGAGGAAATTTACTATCATTTGTGTCTTTTTTTTTTGGTTTAAAAATTTTTTGAATATGAAAATTTGTGTTTTGGGATTACAAAGGAAACAACATGACACTACGGTGCAGCTATGCATTTTTAATTGCACTTCTTTTGAGCACGGTATGTATACAGAATAGGAATACTTAAATTTTAATGGTATGTTTTAAAGAAATTGCTCATTGAATTATAGATTTTATTATCGCACGGAAAATTGTCTTTTTTATCTTGGGATTCTTGCAACGATGGTAAAAACTACACTTGGAATTCCGATGTAAAGATCCGCGATGATGTCTTTGAATACATTAATTTAAATAGCAGTAAATACTATGCGGAAAAAGTTGAGGTAAACTTTCCTCTTCACTTTTTTTTTTATTACTATATTTTATTTGAAATTAATATTATTTTATATCTAAAATGCCATGGGTTATGTGTACCATAATTTGAAATTGAAACATTGGAACTATTATTGTAAGTATTATTCTGGTAAAAACCTATAGCAAAAAAAGTTTTATAATTAAATGATATACAAATTCACACAATTTTTAACTGCAAAACATCTGAACCTGAACATCTACCTTAATTTTTTTTTTAAATTTTATAGGGAGTAGCAACTTTAGACATTCAAAAGACGACAAGAAATACACTCTGCTGACAGTCATAAAAGAGTCGAACAGTTGCGAATCGTTTCTACGATTCGTGGGTGAATTTTGGTTCGATTTGCAAAGAGCTTTAAAATATGCAAGAGTCGGCAGTTGTCCTATTCCTGCGGTAAGTTATAAAAATATGAAATATTAAACATAAAATTGGTGAAATAAAAAGTATTCCTATCTCTAATAATTCTCAAATCAAAACTTCAGGGTTACTATTCATTAAAAAATTACCCCATCGACTTGGGAAAACTTTCATTTAAGAGTTTCCCCCACGGCTACACCAAAGTTATGCTGCAGGCGTGGTCGGCAACTACCAAGGAAGACGTTTTTTGCACCACTTATAAATTCTCCAATATGTAAATTCCCCACGAAAACTTTTACTTTCACAAAACGCCACAAAAAAGTTATACTTTTAACATCAATAATAATAAAAAAGAAATATAAAAGGAAAAAGAAAAGAAATCAATAATTAAACTCATTTCAGCTGACACCGTTTAGTTGGATTTTCACAAAAACCACATTAATGGAACAATTACTCTTATAATTACAAATACTTAAAGTTTGGGAAATCCGACAAGAAACGCACGAAACGTATAGTGTTTCTTCGTAGATTGGGTCATGGCGAAGGAAAATTATTTATTAGTTAAGCACGAAATGGGGGACGGAAGGCGATAAGGGCCACGCAATCACTTACCCATGATAAGCATTAGAGGCGGCAGCATCGATAGCATGGCTAGGAGGACCGTAACGAACACTGCAAAAATTCCAGAAAGAATAAGAAAAAAAAGGCAGAACATTTCGGAGGGATGATGTGCTAAAGAGACAGTGGCACTGTTCTTACCAGTCCTGTGGAAGATTTTAAGAGCTTTCACGATAAACTCGCAAGTGTCGTTGGATTCCATGTTTGCGTCTTTGAGCTGATAGGCAACGGATCCGTATGTGGCCAGTGTTAAGCCCATTCCTCTCTCGCTATCGATGTAGTTTTTCTCCGAAAAGAGACGCTTCTGTTCGTCACCCGACACCTAAAACAAATTGATTTCCGATAAATCAAACGGCGGTTAACGGTATAAGCCACCGCTGCTCTCCTATCTCTCATTCTTTTTCCCCGGACCCATCAATTATTTCTACCGTCAAGCTTTTAGCAATGTCTTCAGATTAGATTTCCAATTAATTATTAGCTTAAGTTCCGTCTGAAGGAGAATTCTTTATTGAAATGCATCTTTGATCAATTTGTTTTCTGGTTTTTGGGTTTTTATTTAAAAAAAAAGCAGTTTTACAAGGCTAATTTGGATTTCCTCGCAGAATTTAATTTAATTTTAAGGAAAATTCAGTTTTCATGAAAATCTTAAAAGTTTAATATGAAATAGAGAAAATTTTATATTTCAGGTGGGTAACAAAAGCGAAAAAAATTTTTTTTTTGCTTATTTTATATCGATTAATAAAATTCATGTTATTCAAGCACTATAGGAATGTTTACCGTGCACTTAAAAAATATTTCCGGGAGATCGGAAAAATGTGGATAAAATTTTGTTTGGGATTTTGATAACAGATATTGTGTCCTATAAATTAATCGTAAAATTTTTAAAATTGTTTTGGGTGACTGTTAATAAAATTGGATTTATATTTTGCACTCGTCCTAGAAATGGACACCACGCCATTAAAAACTATTTCCGGAAAACAGAGAAGACAAAAGTAAAATTTAATTTTTGATTTTGATAAAGAATAATATGTTCTATTAAATAAAAGTTAAAATTTAAAAATAAAAATGATAACTTTTGATAAAAATTGACTTATTTGTAGCACTCCCTTTGCATATACTATAGAAATGGACGCCGCGCATCTAAAATTTATTTCCGGAAAACAAAAAAGACATAAATGACATTTTACTTTTGATTTTGATAACGAGCAATATCCTTCATAAAATAAAAGTAAAAATTTGAAAATCTAAGAGATGACTTTTGAGAAAAGTTGCCATAAATGAGGCACTTCTTGAACAAACGCTATAAAAAAAAGACACCGTGCACTTAAAAATTATTTCCGGAAAACCGGGAAGATATAAATGATATTTTATTTTATTTTTTGATAAAGGGCAATTTATTCAATTAGTTAATGGTGAAAATTTATTAGGATATCGGGAATACAACGAGTAACTTCATTCGGAGTTTAATACTTGTACGAGAATGTCCATAAAAATAGACTTTTATTATTAAAAATATTAATTTATTATCTATTTTTTTTAAATTTTATATTTAAGTGTTATTAGTAATCAATATTCTTGAATAAAAATATAAAAAAAATTCTGGTAGTAATTTAACATTAAATTATGAATTAAAAAAAATTGCTTTAGTTTCCAGAAAAGCAAAAATTTGATCCAAAAAATTTGTTTTTCCCTTAGGAATCATCAATAATACACTAAAATTTTATATTCATATATTCTAAAATCATATTTTTTGAATATTTTAAGAAGATAAGAAACTAAAAGAGTAAAAAAATCAGTGGAACAATATTTGTTTTAAGGCTTTTTGAGTTCTTTGAGCGTTAGTGGCACTTTATTCAAATTCAGCCTGTACGTAAGATGTAAGCATAGAAATAGGCGACACTGGGAGGCAGTCGAAAGACTCAAGCGCGCAATTTACATGAAAATTGGGCTGCAAGTGTATTTTGTTGTCATCCCAATAAGTCACATAGGTCGAAAGTGCTCTTGACATTTACGTGACACGAATTCTGCTTCTTTCACCCCTTGCCTTGCCTTGCTTGCTTGCTTCGAAACACAACGTTGGCAGATTTGAAAACATTTGCATGCGTATAGCCAAGACTCAAGTAAACTGTTTCTTATCGTCATCAGCGAAAGCATTGCGAAAGTCAATTGAATAAATAAAGGTTGGCAAAAGCATGTACAGCATAAATATTTATATTAATTATGAAATTTGAAATTCGTGCGTCGGTTGGCGAATATAGACGAGAGGCAATAGAAAGATGGAGCGGTGGCAGGAGGTAGATTAATTTATCGTAAGAGCTTTTTTAATCCATTTTGCTCGAGTTTTAATTGGATAATGCGGTAAATTGGGCCACGTACCTGGCTCACGGAACTGCTCGCTCTTCTTGATCCGCCATCAGTAATGTTGTAAGCCGAGTTGGTTCCCCCGGCAGATCGTCCGGACTTATAAGGTGACGCGTTCTTACCCCTTTGACCTGTAACCATAAATAATTGCTTCGTTTAAACAATTTTTTATTTTGATATTTCGGTCGTTTTTGGCTTTTATTATTTTGCGAATAAAAAAGTCCTTCTATTTGGTCTTTTTTGATTATTTTTTATTAGTTCTGATTAAAAAAAAAGTTCTTAATGGCTTTTCCCACTTTTTAATTACTTAATTTTTAATTTAGATTCCCTAAGAGGTCTTCAAAGATAAAACATTACTCCTATATTTAGTACAGTGTGCTTTAACGAAAAGTTGCATCTCCTACTAAACTGTAAAGATGTTTTTAGGCTATTTATAAATTGAAAAAGCGTCATTTTTTTTTTATTTTGTGAACCAATTTACTTCCAAATTATATTAATTGACTTCCATTCTTGCGAACTATATTTCAATTTTCATATTTATTTTTTTGATGGCCTCGAGAGTAATGTTACATATTTATTAAATGGTTATTTAATTATAATTTTTTTAAGCAATTAAATCATTATTATTTATTTATTTATTATTTATTGGGCTATCGACCTTATAGGTTAAATCATTTATATAATTTTTTTAGTAATGCTTTGAAGAACATGGCTAATTGTTGTTTATGAATAAATGAAAGAAAATCATCAAGTTTTACATTTCAGTTGCGATTAAATTATGTTTTCCATTCTATATTGATATGGTGAAAAAGAATTATCAAATTTTTCAAAATAAAGACATTTTTTGATGGAAATAATAATTATAAAGCCTCCGCAAAAGTATTAAATTAATTAAAAAGATTTCATAAAAAAACGAGTTATTAAAAAAATGTTTTCTACTGAAAGAGGACCACTGTCGATTCTTGCATATTTTAAAGCTCATTGCAAAACGAACCAAAATTCACCGATGAAACGTAAAAACGATTCGCAGCTGTTCCGACTCCTTAAAAACTGTCAGTACAGTGTATTTTTTTGTTGTATTTCGAATGTTCTAAAGTTTCAATTCCCTATAATAATTAAATTTATTTAAAAAAAAAATATTCGGTTAATGTTCCGACTGTCATAAAAGTATTTTACATTATGAAATCATTTTTTTTTTTCAAAGTTTGGAAGTTAGAAATTGTTAGTATTAATATATCTTTTAAATGTAAAACTTTGGTTTATATTGCTATATGTTTTTACCAGAATCTTATTTAAAATTTACTCTCTCTATCAATTATTACTCGGCGCTTATTAAATATTGTTTTTCAAAATACAATTTCTTTATGGTCAATGTGAAAGCGCCGGGACACGGCCTAATGTTTCACTTTGTTAAAAGTATTTTTATTTGCGAATCAATTTTTATTGAATAATAAATAATTATTTTATATATTTAATGCATAAAATTGCTGATTGATTGACATAATTTGCAATTTATTATCACACTTCCGATTTAACGTGAAATGAATACCATTTTAATTTTAAATAGCAATTCATATTGCTATTTTTTTTTTTCAATTTTTTAAATTCCTCTGACCATTGTTATTCTGAAAACATGTTCGGAGTCAATTTTTATTCTAAATTCTAGGACTGTATAAAATACTTGGTCTTTACTTAATTATAGTATACATTTCTTTAAAAGTCTTTAGGGATTTTAATCATTCCACCTTGAAAAATAAAGCTAAATCTAATATTTAAGTTGAAGTAATATTAATTTTTATCTCTATTTTGGGAGAGAGCTTGGAATAAGATAAGTTTTCCATAACCTTGTTCAGTAATAAAAAATATCAATATCTCGAAAATAAATTGGCAGAAATTAAAAGTAATTATAATAAAAAAAAATTAATTAAAAGACATTTTAAAAGACCAAAGGTAAGCCAGGTTGCTCATAACGAAGAACAGATTCTTCTAAATCAATCCATAAAATTGGTCCTCCCCTATTAAATATTTGACATAATGACATATCATCCAACTTATTATTGGATTACTCTGCATAGGCAATTTTTGGATTATTTAAGTCAAAAAAAAAATGCAAAGTATTACAAAATTTAACAGTAGAATTTGAGAAAACTTGTGACAAACCTACTTCATTAAAAATATATTCATCATTTACATTTAACTATTATATGAATATTATAAAATCGATAGTTAAGAAATTCATTAACGAGCCTCCGAAGCACGTCATTAGCATGTTTGAAAACTTAAGCCATTAAAATGCTTCGCAATTGCAATTTATCTCAATGGTGCAAGAGGGAAAATAAATGGCACAGTTATATTTTGCAGAACCTCATTAGCAGTAATAAAACGTATAACAACTGTATCTACGAAAAAAGAGAAATAAAACGTGTGCAACATTTAACGACTATTTTTCATCTTCTTTAATCTCGAGGAAGACGGAACAATTTTCGCCGAGCACAATTTATGGCACCCTTTACTCTCTGCTACAAGGACTCTAAGGCTTCTTACACCCGTATATATACGAAAGCACTTACCAATGTTATCCGAACTGTATCTGCGGACATCTTTGGCCGGAGGTTCGTGGAACGTGAGACTTCCTCGAGGACTTTTGTCGAGCAAGTTGGTTTTGGATTCGCGCGGACTCCTCGAATCTTGGATGCTGCCTCTCGGACTAAGGTTTGCGATACTTCCGCGGGGACTAGTCCTTTCGGGACCGATACTGCCCCGCGGACTGCGAGTGGCCGGCATCCGCACCTCTTCGGGCGGACTTGGTTCCGTCCAATTGATGTCGCTCTTGAGCTGCCGCGGCGATCGGGAGCCGTCCGGCTGGATGGAATTCCGGGGACTCCTGCTAGGCAAGTCCAGATTGAGTCTCGAAGTGCTAACGTTTTCCGATGGCGTCAAACTGTGACGCGGACTGCGATTGAAGTCGTTGTTCGGCACGAGACTGTGTCGTTTGTAACTGGTCGGGTCTGGCACGAGACTGTTTCGTGGACTGCGATTAAAGTTTTCCGGCGTCAAACTGTTACGCGGAGAGGCGTCCGGTACTAAACTGTTGCGAGGACTGCGGTTCGCGTAGTCGAAAGGTGTCAAACTATGTCGGGGACTTCGGTTGCCGCCCAGGTTTTCCGGTGCCAACGTGCCGCTCTCCGGATATCTCTTAGGACTGACGTCGGGTGTGAGACTTCTGCGGGGACTGCGGCTAATTGGTAGTTCGTCCGGTGATATGCTTTCGCGGGACTCCAGCGATATGTCCGGAATTATGCTGTGCCGGGGCGAGCGACCCATGTCCGGAACTAATGAATTCCGTTGCAATCGTTCGGTGTCCACCGGGGACACGGCTATGCTGGCACGTCGGCCCGGACTCACCCCCGCGCGCCGCGTCTGGGGCGACGAAGCGTTGCTCCGCGACGCCCGACGTCTTCTCGACGACGTCGTCCTATTCAACATTTTTCCCCCTTTCTTCACTGAAGCAATTCACTTAACATCTGTAAACATTTCAATCGAAGCATTAACATTACAATCGATAGTTATAATTTATTAGCAAAAAAAAATAGAAAAAAATATTACTTTTCCTTTTCAATAAAAATAATAGAAAACTAAATTCTTGCATTAGAAACGCGAAGTTGGAAATTAAGTTTTGATCATTGTTACTAAAACTTTTTCCTCTTAAATTAAAAGTTATTTGATAATAATGTTAATGTTAATGATGTAAATAAAATATTTAAAAATAATTATAGAAAAAAGATATTTATTGATTTTCAAAAAATAGTTAATAAATCATAACAAAAAAAAAAAGGATACGACAAAATCAGTTGTTACTAAGTTGTCAAGACTTAGTCGGTTGTTGGAGCAAAAGTTTTGCAGTATATTCTTTGTCCAGGGACGATCATTAAAAACACGGACGTTGAATTTATTGTTCAAGTAAACTTAGACTGGATTATCATGGAAAAGTGTAAATTGTTGCACTGGAGGCACAATGTTGGAAATTATGGTGTGAAAATTGTATTTTTTTATTTATTTTCAATTTATTGGTTATTTATAATGATGTCGATGAATATTTTAAATATTTAAAATTTATGGCTACAAGAAATGATATTTTGGAGTAAAGAAGGAATGTATTTGATAAATAAAATAATAAAAGTGGTGGGGCAATTGAAGTTGTGACCCGGCGCCTTCACATTGAACTCAGTAAGTTTGCATTTTGAAAAACACCATTTCATGAGTGCAGAATTACAAAATATTTTAAATAAATACCAATTAATATTTAAATAGACTTTTGTTAAATTTTGAATGTAAAAAGTAATTAAAAATATACTGGGTCCCGAAAATCCCTGATTAATATTAAAAGCAAATAAAAAAATTGAATTTTGAATAAAGCCTTTAACTTTATATGCCATTTTTAGATCATATTTTTAATTTTCAGCAATTCTTAAAAATTGAAAAATTAAATTTTCATTAATTCATAGGAAATTTTGCATTTTTTAGGGTGTGTCATATAAATGGTCTCAAAGCATAATTCCGAAACGGCTTAAGATAAATTCTTCAAACAAAAAACAGTATTTGGAATGAATTAATATCTAAAAAAAAAACATTTTTGTTAATACACAGACGCTGTTTTATAATTTATTTTTATAGATTTTATAAGGTGCTACAAAAAGGTGCATAATTTTTGTATTATTTTTATAATTTAGCAAAAATTAGCAAAAATTAATAAGAATTTAATTATAATTGCATTCATTTTTAGATAAGATTTCTATTTTTATTTCAAATAATAATAAATTTAAAATGCCACATTTAATTTATTATTATTTTATACTGAAGTCGATTATACAATTATTAATGAAATTATTACCCGGCGCCTTCACATTGACCTCAAATAGTTTGCATTTTGAAAAACATTATTTTATTGTATGTGCTGAATTATAAAAACAATTAAAATAAACAACAAACAATATTTAATAGATTCTGGTCAAAGTTTTTTATATTTTAAATTTAAGAGATCTATTAATTTATGCTGCAAAAAATATTTTATTTTTTAAATTTTGTAAAATATTTAATACTTAAAGCAAAAAAAAAAATTTTTTATGAAATTGAAAATTGAAAATTTAATTTTTAGATATAATTGCATTTACTTTTAATGATGTTTCTATCATTATTAAAAAAAAAACATTTCTTATAAATTAATCATTTAAACGAATGGTTTAAAATGCAATTTTATATAAAATTATTAATTAAAGTCATAAAATTAATAGATTGCCCTGTATATCAACTAAATAAAAATAATAAAGTGGGAGATTTTGTAGACTTTACTGGCAATTCAGCTAACAGACCGCCTATAATCAAGATCACATTCAGTGGAGTCCTGTAAGCCCTCAATTTAACGTTACGCGTCTGGAATAAGGGGTGAGCAGGGACTACTATCAACTTGACCACCAACTTCGCATTTTCCCGTTACGCACACAAGCCTAACCCAAAAGTCAAGCAGCCTAATTTATCTTTATTCTTTGTTAAATTTTATAGTACTTTCTTCAATAAAAATAAAAAATAAAAAAATAAAATAATAATCTTATGGATTTGCAAATGTTTACAAAGAAAAAATAAAAACGATTTAAAAATCTGTTAAAATAAAATAAAATACAAAAGCTAATAATAACAATAGGAAAATTAGAAATCCATACATTTCAATGAATAATACCAACTATTATTCACGTCAAACGTAAATGTTTTCCCAAAGGATTGACCTGAATGCAAATTCGGGAATAGTAATTGCTAATGAATCGAATTTCACTCAAATTTCCTATATAAATACGATTTAATTTCGAATTTTACAACTGGAAACTTCCAAGCGCCGTAGCATAGCAATTAATATAATTTGCGAGCAAATAATTACTTTTAAATTAAAAAAAATGCAAAGCTGAGAAATACCTTTACCATTTTCAATTGCAAAAAAAAGACTTTTTTATTTTCCGGTTCCATGGATAATTAAATGGATTCCCTAAAGGTTAAAGCATTCCAATGGAAAGTCGAAAGTAGAAAGATTTCGCTCGGAAAAAAAAGATGAGCAAAAAGAGGAAAAAAAAATAGAGAGTAAAAGTCGAACGGAGTGAATCCCAATAAATTATTTATAGGATGAAATAGTGTTTAGGTGCCCTTTGCAGTTTTCATGGTATAATTTCGTTCGGGTCTCTAAAATTCCAGCAGCAATAAATGTATAATTCGCTCCATTAAACCCTCGAAAGGTTTCTATTAATTCCGACTACTAGTTTAAATGGTTTTGGTTTATGGTTTAATAGCAGTAAAATGACAAGGATGTCATTATCTTTAGACCATTCGAATGACAATATCTTCTCTTGAGACTTTGCTGCTTTAGATTTCATATTATTATTATTTTAATAATAATTCTAATTAAATAAATTTATTGTGTAATTCTCAATGAAGTTTTCCCAATAAGTAACCTTTAAAAAAGTATTTTAGAATATTGGTGTTGAGATGCGCTAAATATAATTTAAGGTTTATTACATAAATAATAATTAATAATAAAATTTATGGATTTTCTTTTTTCAATTTTGTTATAGAATTTTAAGTTCCTTTTTTAAAGTAAATATTGCTTAAATACGTCTTTAGTATTGTAAGTCTCGTATTATACTAATTAAAAAATGTGGTTTCAGCGATGGAACCAACAAATGTTGCTTATTTTTTGACTTTAAATATTTAATATATTTAAAAAAATATATAGTTAAAGCATATTAAAAGATCTTTTATAACAAATTATAAAAAGATTAGTGTCGTATTTAAACTACTAAAGTTAAAAGATATTTTTAAGAAGTTTATCATCCAGTAAATCCTGACTTACTAACTTTTATCTATTTTAATTTATTATAAATATTGTTTTATGTTTGGAGAATTTATCTTGAGCCGTTAAAAATACACACATTGAGACCACTTATCTAAAGCACTTTGTTCAAAGCAATATTTCGGATTAATTTATGTAAATTTCATTCTTTTGTTGATATTAATTGCTGAAGGATATAAAGAGATCAAAAAAAGATATATTAAGTTAAAGACTTTATCTTTTATTGCTCTTAGCATTAAAATCGGAGACAATTTTAATTATTTTTAATATAAAAAACTTGGACCAGAATCTATTAAATATTGTTTGTTGTTTATTTTAATTGTTTTTATAATTCAGCACATACAATAAAATAATGATTTTTGAGGTCAATGTGAAGGCGCCGGGTATTAATTTAATTAATAATTGTTTAATCGACGTCAATATAAAATAATATTAAATTAAATGTGGCATTTTAAATACATTGTTAAATTTATTATTATTTAAAATTAAAATAGAAATCTTATCTAAAAATGAATGCAATTATAATTAAATTCTTATTAATTTTTGCTAATTTTTGCTAAATTATAAAAATAATACAAAAATAATACACCTTTTTGTAGCGCCTTATAAAATCTATAAAAATAAATTATAAAACAGCATCTGTATATTAAAAAAAATGTTTTTTTTTTAGATATCAATTCATTCCAAACACTGTTTTTTGTTTGAGTAATTTATCTTGAGCCGTTTCGGAATTATGCTTTGAGACCGTTTATATGACACACCCTAAAAAATGCAAAATTTCCTATGAATTATTGAAAATTTAATTTTTCAATTTTTAAGAATTGCTGAAAATTAAAAATATGATCTAAAAATGGCATATAAAGTTAAAGGCTTTATTCAAAATTCCTTTTTTACTTGCTTTTAATATTAATCAGGTATTTTCGGGTCACAGTATATTTTTTATTACTTTTTACAATGAAAATTACACAAAAGTCTATTTAAATATTAATTGTTACTTATTTGAATTATTTTGTAATTCTGCACTCATCAAATGGTATTTTTCAAAATGCAAACTTTCTCAGTTCAATGTGAAGGCGCCGGGTAACAACTTCTATTGCCTCACCACTTTTATTATTGATTTTTTTTAAATACATTCCATGTTTGTTAACAAATATCATTTCATGTAACCGAGAATTTTAAATATTTAAAATATTCATCGACATCATTATAAAATACTGATAAATTCAAAAGAAAAAGAAAACATTAACAATTTTCACGTCGCAATTTCCAACTTCGCGCCTCCACAGCAACGATTTCCACTTTTCCACAATTATCCAGTATAACTTTACTCGAAGAATAAATTCAACGTCCGTGTTTCACTTAATGTTCGTCCGCGGACAAAGAATAAACTGCAAAAACTTTTGCTCCGGCGACACGTTTTGACAATTAATTAAAATTAATGAAATTCCGACGACGGTCGCGCGCGTTGAAACAGCGGAATAATCGACTGAATGGGAAAAGAAGTGTTTTCGTTGAAATTAGCATTGCCTGTAATCTCGGTAAACTGTTATCCCTGCTTGTGTTTTAATTTTCCTTTAATTTTCCTCTCTTGTTTTTATTTAGTTTATTTCTAATTTATTCTAACTGGAAATCAATTACAAGTAGATTCTTGCTTTTTTGCTTTTCCACATTACCTTTAATCGTTTTTTAACTCTTAAAGTACAAATGTTCAAGCAAAAAAGCCATTCAAAAAAAAAGTAGAAAAAAAAAAGTGAATAGAATTAAGGGAAAAGCGGAGAAGATATATTAATTGAAAATCGATGAAGATTTACTTAAAATATCGTTAAGGGCCATTCGATCTTAAATTAATTCCCTAGGGATTATCTTTATGGGGCTTTATATCTGCGAGCCGGCCTAATCAATGTGACATTTACATGAAGACGCTAGATATATTTGGAAAGTGCGGGCTGAAATTTCGAGCAGTCATAACTCATTCGGTTCGGGGACGAAGAGCGCTGTCTGTACTGTATACTAGAGTGTAGGTAAACATGGCATATAAGTAAACTCTGAACTTTAACGATTAGGAAATGTGTCGTGGACGAACTTCCATAATTGCCACTTTTCCGATAAACGCGTGCACTAAACAGCTTAAATTGTGCGCCTCTGCCTAGGCCAGGATTAGCACTTCGATAATCTGTTGTCCTTCAAAAGGATAACACACAATAACTATCTACAATTAACCGTTTGCTAGTTTACTAATTCAATCAATACATTTTTTAATACTTTTATTTTCAAATTATCACCACAGGACAATGTAATATTAAACAATAAATAAAAAATAAAATAAAAAAACTGAAACAGCTAAAAAAAATACAGAAAAAAAGAGGTTTTCATTGAGTGCATTTGGCAGTCGATCCATACAATTTACCCCGTTTTTCGTTTCGATTTTCGTTAGAAGCACAATGGGGCGCTGTAATAAAATATTGATTGTCCGCGTGAGGACAAAAATAAAAGTCCATTGGCAGCGAGTGGTGCTGGTGGCACACAAAACAATTGGGGTTCGTGCGGGTCCTTCGCCGGGAAACCGAAGCGCACGTTGTATATATGGCAAAATAAATTTGACCAGGCGTAAAAGCCTTCCACTGCTACCATCGTTCGTCCCGTCCGCCGTTTCCATCGGACTCGTTTCTCTCCTCCCGAAGCCGCTTGCTCTTCGCTATTTTGTTCCGAGCTAATGCGTTGTTACCACTTGAGCGATAGTACGGTCTGACTGATTTAAGTAGACGAGCAATATGGAATTCCGCGCTCGCCCGGAATCCCGAATCGCAAGCCGTTTGTTTGCCACTTCATTATCAATTCCGCGCACGTTGCGGTCTTTCGCTTTAAGCAATTTGTCTAATTGCATATTGACTTTCCTCCTACGTTAAATGTTTAGTACTTACTTAAGCTTCAGCTGATTTTATAATTTTCTTCGGTATTTTTTTAATATAATTTATGATATATAAAATATTTGCATTAATAGAGTGATTTAAGTAAATCTTTTTCATTTTATTCATCAAAATATTTAATAATTAATTAATTACAACCATTATAAATGATTTTGCAGATATTTAGATAATTTAAATTATTTTAAATAAATTTTCCAATTAAATAAGACCTCTAAACTTTAAAAAAGTAATAATAACTGTGGTTTGCCATTTTTAAATCAAAAGTTAGACTAATTTCCGGTGAAATCGGAAGTGGTACCAAGTTGAAATTTACGTCAATCATTCTACTATTAAGTCTTGTATAAATACGAAACTTTATTTTTAAACTGATCGAAATTTAAAAATAATGAAAGAGTGCGACTAAATGGGAGTGTTGCCCGGCGCCTTCACATTGACCTCCAAAAGTTGATACTTTGAAAAACATTTAATTTATTACTTCAAAATTATATAATCATTTAATATAAGCAACAAATATTAAAATCTAATAAGCTCCCGTGAAATATTCAATAATAAATGTTATTAAAAATATACAAGGTGATCTTAAAGTTCCAGATTAGTCAAATTCAATAAAGGCATCGCAGAAAAAAGTCTTTAACTATAATTTTTTGACCATCCTATTAATTAATAACAATTGATAGTAAAATAAAATTTAAATTTTGATCAATTAACTTGTCATTTTGATTTTGGAGTATTTTTAAAGTGGTCTCGAAGTGAAAACTTTAAATTTAAAATAAATATTTCAAATGCAATGTCAATATTTTTATTGTAAACGATGTTTTAATATGCTACCGACAAGAATATATTTCTTTAAATTTATTAAATATTAAAGGATTCTTTTTAATTTAAGAATTAATAAATAATTTTATATTTAAAGTATCTTTTTTTTATAATTTATGATTTAACATATAAACTATTGTGTAGTTCTCATGATTTGGAATGATTTAGAATTGACTCAATAATTAAATATTTTTTGAATTGTCCTGTAAACCGCTCTTAAAAGCCCAACGAACAGGAACAAAAAGTAAAACAACTGAAAACCATAAAATACAAAGTAGTTGAAAGTATTAAAAAATAACTTCCTAATAGTATTAAAATATTTTTATTTAGCATAAAATAATGGCTAAAATTTAAAATTAACAATTTTTAATAATTCAAGAAGACATTACTTTTCATTAAATAACTAATAACAAATATCATAAAATCCATTTTCAAATATTCAGTAAATTTAATGCAATTTTTTTTCATTCATTTATTTACAACCGATGTTGCAAAAAGTAGACGGTCATAAACAGAAAACTAAAAACATAGGAAAATTTTCCAATAAACTAACACTACACCGATCTCAACTTTCATAAAACTTCATTAATTTATTTATTTCCATGCGGAAAACTAGATGAAATGACTTTTTATAGGTAATAAAAATAAAAACTATAAATAAAACTAACAATAAAAGCAAATATACGACACAGTCTGCAGTTGCTTAAAGCTTTACATAACTATCGATAACAGGGCAATAAGAATCCATGAATAAATCATTTTAGAAGCTGTAAAAATATATTTCTATAGGAGGAAATCGATAGCTATACTTTTGCGAAAGCTTCAATTCAATACGCAGTACCCTCAATTTTCAACTATTTGTACTTTTATTATTAAATACACTGATAGTTGTCAGTAAAAAGTTTTTAGTTTTTGAAAAACCGATTTATTATTATTCACAAGCAGTTCACCTGAAATAATTATTATTATTCCAAATACAACCATTTGATATAGTGGTGGTTTAATTTGCTATGTTAATTAATTGATTGATTAGGTAGTAATTGACAGCACGTGATATAATTGATTAATGGTCATAAAATTAGCAAGCACCCAACTGCTGATTAATTCAATTAATTGAATTAATAATAATAATATATGTATTTCAAACAGAAATAATTATATTAATAATAATAATAATAATAATAGTAATAATGAAATAGAGAATTATAATTAATTAAGTTCAATTATGTGTTTCTCGGAGTGTTATGATTCGGCAGTATAGAGCTTAGAACAATAACAAATAATATAACGATACAGAGGAAAAGCAAGGAAATCGATCGAGGAATTGTAGAAGGACAAGGACGAACTGCTTGTTTAGAATTCAGAATAGTAAAAATAGCCAAAGGATAATTCCATTAAGACAGAGAGCTTCTTGCTTTTGTTTAACTTTCCTTTCTTCTTTATTTTGTCTTTTTTTTTCCTCCAAAAGCTCAAATAAATACTTTTTTTAATTTGCAATATTTCTAATGGATTTTTTCTACTCGGGAATTTTTTCGATGTATTTTTTTGAAACGTTTTTACGTGCAAATAAAATCCAAGAAAGAATTTTTATTGAATTGTTTCCCTTCCTACGTTATCCTGTGTCACATTCAATCTTTTTTAATTTGCATTATATACTTCTCTTATATACAAAAAAAAAATATTATGATTGCTGTATAAATATAACATTTATTTAGAGAAATAACAGACGACTTGTAACAAATAATTTGCTTGCCAAGTTGATGATAGGCAAAACCAGACATGAAATGGTAACGAATTAAAGGTTAACAAGCAAATTATTGTTACTAGACTTAATAAATAGTAATTAGAAAAAAAGAAAATGCCAAATGAAATTTTCATCATTAATTTTTCTTGCGTTTTCTTTGAATTAATTGGGAATTGTGTAATTTTCGAAATTACAATTTTGCAATTTTTATTTCATTAAATTGAAATAAAGTAAACATTTGCTTGCAAATCTCACTAATTGATTAGTTGGTTTAATAATTTAATAAACGGAATAGGGTTTTGTGCATTTCGGTTGAATAATTCACCGGTGATAACAATTTGCCAACAATAACAGCGTGTTGCCTGGCATTGCCGTATTGAACCACGCAGCACGTATTGGTTAATTATGTTGTAATTAAAAGCTTGTTCACTGCGTAAATTTGCAATAAATTATATTTGCTTGGCGAAATGCGCACTCAAATATTCGAATGGAAAAGTTTAATTAAAGAAATGTTTCCTTAAACATTCTTAATATATTTTTGATTTTCATTGGAAAGTTTTCCTAAATTATGATCATCAGCAATTTCAAACTGTGAAAAAATGGAAAATTTACAATTAATTAAAAATTAAATTGTCGTTAGAGGAAGAAATGAATTTTATTAATAAAAAAGTGTTTGTCAAAAAGAAAACAAAAACTGAAACGATATCGAAATATTAACAGTAGATTATAGAATTAGATAAAAATAATTAATAAAAACTTAACTCATGCAAAATCAGCATTAATTTTTTCATATTATTTAATATACTAAACTATATCCGAAATTGTGGTTTTCATTTCTTTAATGTATTGAAAATTTATACTTAATTTAAAACTTTTACAAATTACACAATGCAGTTTTTTTTTTTTTCGTTTATCTTTCTAATTTATTCCTAACGCCCTACTGATTTAATATTTCCCGCGCTAGACCATTTCCGATTACACCAAAAGTTGATATCAACTTTGATATTTTAAAGAATACAACCCAATTTTATTTCAAAATTTCGATTTTACTTAGAAAATAAAGCTGATTTTGTAAAAATTGGTTTCTTAATTTAAAAAAATCGTATCTTTTACATTTATGATTACATTAATAAAATAATTCTTTCATATAATTATTACTGAAATATGAAAAAAATATGAAAAATGAAAAAAATAAAATTTTAAATTTTAAATGGTATATGAGGTTCGAGATAAATCAGGAAAAAAAAAACATTTTGAATTCAAAATAACTATTCTCTTTTTCTTTTGGAACTGCTTAACTTTAATTTAATATCATTATTTAGCTTAAAAACCTATAAGAAAAGATTTATTTGATAAATTTACGATGAGTCATTCTAAAAATAAGAAAATCTCCATTAGTTAAGTTAGTTAGTTAAGTAAGGGTTACATCACCACGTCATCTTAGCAAGATACTCCCATAAGGACGCAGGGAGAATTAGTTTTCCTGAAATAACTTAAAAAGTATTCATCGTAGAACTACCAAAGATAACTTTTCTGAAAGCTCTCTCTTCACAGAATGTTATCGAATAAAAATAATTCTAGTTCTATTTGAAAATATGAAGTTATTTTGAATTTAAAATGATATTTTCTTTTTATTCGAAAGCCCTCTAGAATTTATACAATTAAACTTTAATTTAATATTTCAGTACTAATCATAAAAAAGATTTTGAAATGAAAATGACACCGATTATTGCAAAACTAACCGGATGTAGATAATATCTTAAAAAATCTTTTTTTTTTTATACAAAATCGTCTTCATTTCTAAAAAAAGAATCGAAATTTGATTAGAATATTGGGGTATCCTATTTAAAATATCGAAGTTTTTATCATCATCAGGTATAACCAGAAGTAGTCAAGTATCAAAATATTTTAAGTAAATGGGGCTTTAGAAGTAATTAAAAAAAACCAAAAGAAAAAATGGTCTTTAACAGTTCTCCCAAAGCAATTAACCGGCCAATTAAAAAAAGAGATACAATATAACTTGCAATTTTCCTCCAAAGATAAAAAGAGAGAAATAAAAAACGTAATCCTTATTAAATGAGATGATTGCATTTTCGGAAAAATAAATTCTCCACGTCAAAATCGGTTTGTGCGAGAGTCATGTAACGTCGATTTTACTCCATGGGAAATTTATGGCGGAAATGTAACAAAACGGTTCAAGCATCAAGTGTGGTATAGATAGAGAGATACAGAGACAGAGAGGGTGTGTAATCCCGTAAACGAGATTTATGATCAGCATGAAACACGACACTGAAGGATTGTAACGTGCGATCCACGATGACGTCCTTTCATTGCAAGATTGCAAAAACAATAGAGTCATAGAGGTAGTCCGATAGTAATTGCTAATACCACGTTGTCGCTCAAGGATTTATAAAAAAAGAAAACTACTCTCCTAGCTTCTGCAACTTTCAAAAATTTTAAGATTGAATTTTAGATTTCTAGCTTTTTTCCGATTAAATCCTCTTCATCGAATAATATTAACTGAAGATTTTCCTTTACGTAATCTGCCGCCAATAGCATTTTATTTTAAACTTAATTAAGGCAAAAGAGGATTTGCGTATTTTGCTTGCAGCTCGTAGACGACGCATACTTTCTTTTCATGTTGTTTTACTTTTATTAAAGATCGTACTTTAATTTATTCCATAGCATGAATTATGTATTTGCATTTCATTAGTAGTTCGCACAAATTAGATTATTGGAAATTTATTGTAGAGGGTATATCTAGAAAAATAATTTCTTTTGGAAATTTTAGTAATTTATTATTGCAATTTAAGTTACGAACCTTTTCCTTTTATTATGTTAGAATTTTTATTACGTATGATGTAGAACTATTTTTTGTGATTTTAGTAATTTAAGTTATAAACATCAACTTTAAATTTGATTTCAAACTGAATTTGACCTCACAAATTCGAAAAAAGTTATAAAATAATTCAAAAGTCATTTTCGGATTAACCGGAAGTGGTACCAAGATTAAATTTACAACATTCAATTCGCAATTATGTCATTTATAAATGTGTATCGTTTTATAAAAATTGATTTGTAAATAAAAATAATAAAAGGAGTGAATCAAAATCAGTTGAAACCCGGCGCCTTCATATTGACTTCAAAAAGCTTTCATTTTTTTAAAACATTATTTTTCAGTCAAAAGTTATGCAAACAATTTAAATGAACAACATATAAAAATATTCACTAATTTAGATAACAAAAATTTACTTTAAATATGATTTCAAAGTGAATATAACCTCAGAAATAAAAGAAAAACTAATAAAAGCCATTTTAAAATCAAAAGTTTTGGTCATTTATAGATAAACCGGAAGCGGTACAAAGTTAAAAGTTGCGTCAATCATTACACAATTATGTCATTTATAAATGTGTAAAAATTTAAAAAAATCGATGAGTAATTAAAATTAATAAAAGGGGTGAAACAAAATCAGTGTAAACCGGCGCCTTCACATTGGCTTCACAAAGCCAACATTTCGAAAAACAATATTTTATTAATTCAAAGTTACAAAAACAATTAAAGTTGGCAACAAATATTAAAAATAAGTATAGTCTCTTGTGAAATTTTCAATAATAAAAGTACTAAAAATAATTAAGGCGCACAGGAAGTAAATTATTAATGTTATAGAGTACAAATAGACCATAAAAAGGAATATAGAATAAAGTCTTTATAAAGCAATTTTTTAAATTTTATACCAGCAAGATAATCTATTTTCTAAGAAATAATATTCATTGTTGTGATGTCAAATAAAATATTTTTTATTAACTTAATATATGAAATCTTTTTTAATATTTTTAATACAAAATGGTTTAAATTTTCAATTTTTGTTTTATATTTAAAGCCAATGATCTTTAAAGGATAAGGATCATTCAATAAAGCTTTTAAAAATTAATAAGCTAAACAATAAAATACAAAGTAATAAAAAGTATTTTTAAATAACTTACTTTCATCACTTAAACAAAGTGCTTCGTAAGTAACGATGATGTCATTTCTAAATCATGACAAACCATAATAAATTAGTTTCTTGAGGCACTTATTACTTATGCCACTGCCATTAAAACTTATTAATAGTACAATTCACATCGATCATTAAGATAATTTGCTGATCTAAAATTTCAGCACTATTTTAACAATAATTACTCAATTATTCTAAGCCCGCAGGAAATATTAAAAACAAAACCTTAGTTATTTAATTTAATATTTCCTCAAGATCAAATATTATTTTATAATCAATATAAGTAACAAAATATATAATAACCAATAATTTCCCATTTATTTTTTCTTGTTACACCGAGTTTATTTTTGGCAACCCCTAATTAAGTTACAATCCACAGTTTAATTACCACGACTTAGATCATTAGAGTCTAAGACAACTTTACCTGAGTTTAGATAATTGCAATAGAATTTCTTCCTAATAATTTTCGAAAAAGAAAAAGAAAAATTCCTAGTGCTTTCTGTACTTGACATCGTTTGACAGAGCTTAAGCTATTGTTTGTTTCTTCCGCTGCATTCTGATAAAGAATATAATAATATAGGAACAAAGGAGGTCAACGAATAATGATCAAAAATATCATCAACTTATGAAATATGAAATATATAGATAGAAAGTCAGCCTTTCTGTGCACTGATGCAAAAGTCCTCAAAATAAAGCCAGAAATAAAATCCAAGAGAGAAAAAACACGTTAATGATTTCTTGCAAAGCAAAGTTTTGCATTCGTGTAATATTTATGTGTACAGGTAGTGTACGTGAAAAGTGAAAAGGAAATTAAAAGAATCGTGGTACACGCAGCTTTGTAATTAAAAGGCAAGAAAATCGTGTGCCGCGCAGCATTTATGTAAATACACACTAAAGTCTAAAGAAGCTTAAAAAGCCTTAAAAACCTGTACGCGTGCACACTTTCGAAGTTCGTAATTAATTTTTTATTCCTCTTAATTAAGTCCAACTTTCGTTTGCCGTTTTAATTATTGTTTTAACGATATGGTGCAGATCATGTTTCTTATCTGCGTGAATGTAATAGCGCGCATTTCCATTAAGGAAATAATTATTGTTATTTCTGTTGGAATAATTTATTTCGAGATTTATAGTTTACTACTACCAAGTTATTAAATCGATTCCTTTCATTTCTATTATTATATCAATAACAATACTTTTATACTTTAATTTTGTATTTCGATTTCGATAGTAATTTTATCGATTTGATATACTTAGTATTAGTAACCTAATTGTGTTAAAGCTCGAAAAGCGTCTGCTTTTTTCGTACAGAGTAATTAAAACTTTCTCCAATGGGAGTAATATTTGCTCTATCACGAGAAGACTTTGCCAAGTATTAAATTGCACACCTGTAATTGCAAAAACGACGTTATTAGATAACAATAATCTCGCGGGAATTGTTCGTTTGCCTTTTTCTTCGGAGAGGAAGAAAAACGGTTTTAGATGTCTAAAAGAAGCATTTAAAATTTAAAGATGTTTTCGTTTCTCGCTTGTTTCTTAAAGCTTAGCTTACAGCGACAGGAATACATTACAAATGTCACATAAATAAAAGCTTGTAACTTTTTCCGTTTTTCATCTAAAAAATAAAATAAAATAAAAAAACGGAAAACAAATAAAAAATGCAAACCATATTAAAAATGCAGCAAAACACGCAAAAAAATATAGTTACAACAAATTGGTCAATTAATTAACAAAAAAAAGTAATAAAATGGAGATTATGTTACGAATACAATGAATATTTATGTTAAGGGTAGTTTTTAAGGTCAACTGTTCTTATATGGATGGATTCAAGACGAGTCATTTATCTTTATAGCGCTTTCTTATCTCTCTGGAATTTATCACAGCGATCGATTTTCCTTAGGATTTTTTTTACCATATCTTAGCTTCAAGGGGGGCTTTAAGGAGCCCCCATTGCAGATAATTCTAATTATATGTAATCAGAAAATCATGAAATTCTGGATTTAGGTGTCTAAATTAACATATTCATTGTTAAAAAGCGGAATAATAAAAATTTAAATAAAAGAAAATAAAAACTAAAAGTATTAAAAGTGTAAATCATTAAGTCCTCTTTTAAATATTTATAGAAATGCATAAAGCTTAAAAAGATTTTCATGGGTGGTAAAAACATATTTTTTTTTTTCGTTGTTTTTGGTTTGAAAGCCGTCATTCCAAAGTACTTTATACCTCCGGTGATAAATTATTCGCAACTGGCGCTCATTTTGCATAATTCTTCTTAGCGGTCTCTTCTGCAGCGGAAAAACATATAATTGAACTTTACCACCGTCGTTATTTTATTACGTGGAAGCAAATTGTTTTCATCTAACTTATGGTGACGGATGGAGTTTGCAATCTCCCTCCCTCATCGAACGTGATTTCCACTGGAAGCGACACAGAATAAATAAATCGAGAAACATTTATTTCAGAGGAGATTGAACAATTTATACTTTGTATTTCTTTCTCTATTTTATTTCAAGTTTTTTGTTTCTTTTTAGTTTTGCTCGGGGAACTTTAAATTCAGTTGGTTCTATTTTTCTTACTTATTTTTGGAACATTTTATTAATTAAAGTTTTAAATTAAATAACTTAAATTCAGAAGAGAAATATTAATTTCCTCATAACAGTAAATTTGATTTAAAAGCTTACTCGAAAAGCTATTTCCTATTTGCAGTTCAATTCTCATTAATTTTTGTTTTTTTGTTTTTTCTTTTTACTTTCTAAGGAAGTTCGCCTCTTAATTTGTAGCTAAAATATAAGTTTCTTCCTTTGAAAGCTTTTTCAAAAACTTTTTCTTCCACTTAATTTCCAACGCAATTTATTGCTATTAAAAGCAATTAAAGAACTAAATTACAAAATAGTATTATCGATTAATAATTTATAATTAAAACTTAAAACCAATTTTATTTTAAAAAAAAGACTTACTTTATGAAATTGAAATTCAAGCGACACACTTAACAATTGAAAATTGCGCACTCAGTTTAAATAATTTTCCGTTAATTTAAGCACTTTACATGATGGAAATTTTTGCTTTTTAAATCGCGCACTATGACTTTTTGCGTTTGCGGGGTTTTTCCTTAAAACGCTTGCCACATCTGTCTGTAGGGTAAAGACAGCGAGTAAAGAAGTGTGCGTCTGCATAAAGAGCAATACCAGTGAGGACTGCGCGCCGCCTCCGACACTGCCGCCGCCGCTGGCGGTCCGACACCTGCGAAACTTACAGCGCGCAGTTCCATTTGTCTCTCGCAAACAGCCTCACCGGCAATTCGGAACAGAAACACGCTTACCTGCTCTACATATATTAGTTTGTATTCAGAGACGGTTCGTTCGACCACCCAGAAGTGAGTAAAATACAAACACTGCGCCGTCTTATGATGTAATTACATCCGGAATTTAATTCGATAATGCTTACCATTATATTGTTTCTAGCCATTGTTGTAGAAAAATTCCAATTACTTATCTGTTTTTGTTTTTTTTTTTTTACTCCAATTTACAAAAACAATTCTTTTATATTTTTCAATTAGGGAAATTTAATATGATCAGGGAAAAAGTTATTTTTGCTAAATTAAATGAATCTATATCTTTAAAAATATGGTTTTAGGATATGGCCATCCTGTATGTTACTACAACTAAATAAAAATTAGATTTTTGTATAAAAAATTATATATTTTCAACGTTTCTTAAAATAATCAGTAATCTTTTTCTTAGAAGAAGTGTTACTGTTAGTGCGCGACGCATTTTGCAGTTCTTCTAGTAGTTTCTCAACAGCTATTTGCTCGTTTTCCTGCTGCTGCTGCTGCTGCTGATAAACTTGCCCATCGACGAGTTTACTTTTCGCAGTCAGGTTTTTTTGTTGCAATGAGTATTCGTCAATGCAATTTAGGAATCCGAACGACGAGCCACCGATGCTGCTGCTGCTGCTGCTGCTCTTAGTAGTAGTACTGCCACTGTTTAAATCTTTCAGCGTTCCGCTACTGCCATCGATTCTGCTGATTAGGCTGCAAACATCCGTAGCGGTCTCACGCTCAGAGCTGGAACGTTTACGTTTTTCACATTTTTTTTCGCATTCGCTATCACCACATTCTAAATTACTAACATTCGACTGAAAACCACTCTGCACGCTCTCTTCTTGAGTATCCATCATCGTTACGCTCGTACTCGCTCTCACATTAGAATCTTCATCCATTATTTTGTTACTGCTGCCACTGAAACATTCCCTGCTGCTGCTGCCGCTGCTATTGCTGCTGTTACTCTCCTCCTGATGCGGACTCTTTTTCGAGTCGAAGTACGCCTGCTGGATGAACGGAAACAACTCGTTCGCTTTCAATTCCGTACTTGCACATCTCGAAATCAGTCTCCACAATTGACCTAGTTTTTCATAAACAAACAGAATGACTATTTACTGTTTTATGTATGCATTTAAAAGTATGTTCCAAGATTTTATTAATGAATTTTCAAAAAAAAATGTTTCTTTTTATTTTGAAAAATAAATTTAAAAATAAATTAAAATAAAAACGTTTTGCTTACCTATCGTCACATGATTTGTTGCTAAAAACATATACATATTGTAAAATTCTTCAGTTAATACCTCAGAACCGAATGTGAAATAAACCAAATTTCTTCTGGCGGCGTTGCAGGCCATTAATTGAATTAAGAATTTTAAATAAACGTCGCCACCGAATGCGCCACAACCCCAATTTCCGGTGGCCACTGGTATCAAAGAACCTGTAGCCCTGGAGTAAAAACCTGCATAAGCCTAAAATACAATTAATTAATTATAACAACAGAAAATACAAAAAAAAATTTAATGTAGAAAAACAATAAAACAAAAATTGCAAAATGAAAAATTACCTTATTTAATTCACGAAATATTAATGAGCAATTGAATTGATCGCTTCTCTTGGAGAAAGACGTGGCATCGATGGCCACAATGCTGGTTTTTCTTCGACCGTACTTATCGTGCGGTGTCTGGTCGATGAAATCCCCTGACCAAGTGAAGGAATCCCCGTAGCCCGTATATTTGCTAAATCTTTCCGCTCCCGTTATTATTAGGCTTTCATTATGACCCAATTTTTCAGTGAAGAGTCTCGATACAATTAGTTCTGGACAAATTACGAAACGGATTTCTTCTTGAACACAGCCATGACCCAAGACTCCTCCGCCCAAAAATTTATTGGCGAAATCCACTTGTAACATTCCCAAACCGTCATCTTCAATAGTACCTTCCGATGTGATATGGATTTTTGTATTTCCTAAGTTGTTCTCCAATTTGTCCCATTTGGGAAGATTCGATCGGCTTATATGCTGCCGCTCAAATGTAACAACACCAACTGGCACTAAAAAAATATTTGTTTTTTCTTCATAAATTAAATAAAAAGAGATAATTTAATAATTTACCTGAATCTAAGACACGTTTAAAATAATGTATAACACATTTTAGTTTTTCAATAACTGAATCCCCAGAAGAAGCCGAGAATAAACTAAAATTTCAAATTTTACAACAAAAATTATCAAAACGAAACTTTTAAAAAGTTACCCAACGAAATTAACGCTGGGATAGTCTTGTGACACGGATTTTTTACCAGAAAATGTACATAAAAAAGCATTAGCCAATAAACAACTTATTTGTTGCTGACTTAAACTTATTGATTTGCAGTGATCTGCCTTAAGAAGCGGTATACTTCCCGGAACAATTTCCGGCAACTTTAAGGCTAAATTGATAATTTTTGGGAGCAACTTTTCAAAGAAATATTTGCCACGTTCCTCATCAAATACTTCTTCAAATAAATAATGCAAAGCGCGAAATTTTGGTAATCTGGAATTGTATGCATTTAAAGCTGCTTCAAAAGCTCGACTGGAACAAATATCTTGCAGTAAAGTCTTTTGAATCAGGTCCCATCTTGATATAACGGTAGCTATTCCATTCTCCTATAAAATAATCGAAGTCAATACTTTGTTTATTGGCAAATTTTGTGCTTACATCAACAGAAGGAAAGAGGTTTTTTGGTGAATAAGGCATCCGGACATATCCTTCATTCCAATGACAGTTTACTTTGGTTTTGTGGGCCTCTGGTGCAGTTTTTAAATTGGGTTGTAGTTCGTAAAGTATAGCATGGAAATTGGAAATAATAACTGGCAAGGTTTCAAATTCCCAAGGCGTTTTATTGGAATAAATTTCATTTATTGGACTTCCCTTTTTCATGATAAATTTTGCAAGTTTTATCAATTAAAATTTTAAAATACTTATTAATTTTTATTCCTGTATAATATGCGGAACCTTCAAAATAATATTTCACTAAAAAAATTGTTTAAAACTTCAATTAAAGCATTTTTAAATCACAAAAAGCAAGCACAAGATTTTTGCAATTTTCAAAACAAATTTTAAGGTTATGTTTACATAACAGCAGCAGGAAAACTGCAGCAAAATGCTCAGAAAAAATGTGATAAAAGTGTGGAACGTTGGACGAATATCTTACAGCAAAGGACTGCAATTACAAAATACCATTGCTCAGTTTCATCATAAAGAAGTAAATCCTGAGATTATCCACGACACTTTACTGTTGGTGGAACATTCACCAGTTTATACAATTGGAATTCGCACCAAAGATTATTCGGAACAAGATATTGAAAGACTGAAAGCAACAGGTTTATTAATCTTTAAAGCCTAATTCATTCATAATAAAATTAAATGTTTTTTTTTCAACAGGGGCTGAATTTTATAAAACTAATAGAGGAGGCTTAATTACTTTTCATGGACCAGGACAATTAACAGCCTATCCAATTATAAATTTAAAGCACTACAGATGCAGCATCCGATGGTATGTTGCCCAATTGGAGAAATGTGTGATTGATCTTTGTAAAAACCACTTTGGATTAGAAGCAACTACTTCTCCTTATACAGGAGTTTGGGTTTCAGATAAAAAGGTATCTTTTTTTCTTCTATTTATTATTTTTTCAAATAAAAAATTGCCAAAATTATTATTTTTTTTGTAGATTTGTGCCATAGGAATCCACGGAAGTCGTTTTATAACAACTCACGGGTTGGCTCTAAACTGTAACATCGATTTAAACTGGTTTAAAAACATAGTTCCTTGTGGAATCAAAGACAAAGGCGTTACGTCTCTAAAGGAAGAATTAGGTAAAAATATTGGCACAAAGAATGTTTGGCCGTTATTTGTGGAAACTTTCTGTGATACTTTCCAATGCCAATCAATTGATTTGATGCCTACAGAACAGGAAACAATTTTAAGTCAAAAAATGTTTATTAGCAAACAAATTAAACAATAGTATAAGAAAATTTTCATTCACTGTGCAACTTTCCTTACGTTTCCCTATCATATTATTATTTACAATAATGCGAACTGCTGATAAATTAAATACCATTGGAAATTTAAATTAAAAAAAAAGTTTACTTTTAGCACTTTGTTAGATTTCTAGATATATTTTTTTGTTTTTAAGAAATGTTAACAAGTTAGCTAAAAATAAACTACAATTGATTTAAACTATAAAAAAAAAATAAGATCCATGCACCCCCAAGGTTTATAGTTACCAAACTTTGCTGCAGTAAACTTTCCACCTGCTCTCTCTGAAACTCAAAAACTTATTTGTTTAGTACAATTTTGCAAAGAACTCATTTTCAAAGTGTCTGTTGGAAAAACAGTAAAAACCCAAAGCGCCAAGGAACATTACTTTTGCTCTTATGATTCTGTAAATCTTCCTTGGCACTTCAAAACATGATTTCTTAATATTTTTTTGTTGGAACGATACATTTGTCATTTTTCAATACTTGACCTCTTTTGATTCACTTGAAGCTCATCCACTACCATCATGGACTGAAACCGAAATGCCTCATACAGTGATCAAGTTTACAAGACTTTGTGTAGATAAAAAATACAGCATCAGATTCCAAATCGAAATTAAAATTGAAGCAAATGGCTTGACAATTTTGATTTAATTTGAAATGAGTTGCAAAAGGAAAGCCCACCTTTTAGTATGACTTTAGATGACTTAAAGACACCTCAGGCCACATTAAGTCAGAGCCCTGCAATTAAAAAGCAAACCTAATAATGTTGCCTGCCGCGTAACTTACTGAACTAAAAGTTAATACGTAAGGAAAGTGCCAGCAGCAAAAAAAAAAATGCAGTAAATCACATAAACCTATCTGATACAGACATTTTTAAACTAAAGTTCCTCTTCAGTTGGTTACTTCATCTTCTTCACTCCATAATTTGTTGGAATTCTCGTGGCAAATTGAGCAGTACTCCAGCGACACTTTGTGGTTGGAAATGTGCAGACAAATGCCCAAACTGTCCTTTTGGTCGTCTGAACTGAAAGCTGTGTAAGTGTGATCATCCAAAGATGATGTGGGTGATGCTGATGCAAAGCAATCAGTTTCCAAAAATGGTAAATCTAAAGATGCCAAATCATAATCAAAATCACTCAGAGGTGTTGTATTCAAACCTTCCAACAATTCGTCACTCCATGGATGCAATTCATTTGCTTCAATCCTCTCCCTTTCATTTTTTATGGTCAGGTTTTTGTTGAGGGAAGTTCCAACAGGGAAACCTGTGAAATTTCAAAAAAAGATTAGTCATCAACGATAAAAAACAAAAGAAAATCAATTATTAAAACAATAAATAAATAAAAATTAAAAATATTAAGTAGTTACCTGTATTATTATGAATATTCCTCAGCAATTTTGCAATGTCTCCATTATTAGCTAGAACACTTTTCATATATTTGATTTCCCTTTCCTGGTTTTGTATAACTGTAGCTTGCGACTCAAGCATATTGGACAATTTCTTATTCTTTACTTTCTCCTTGTTTAGCAGAGACTCCAGCTTTTCCAAGTAGAGCTTTTTGCGAAGTCTGTTCTCCCTTGCCATCAGAGCATTCCTCGATTGTGATTTAGGTGTCCTGGTTTTCCGATGAACCAATGCAGATTGTGGATACTGTACGTATTCTTCATCGCTTTCGGACGAAGCAGTATTTGAAGACTCGGAAAAATGCATTCGTTTTTTGGATGCCATTGTGCAATGTTGAGCAATTGATTCAACGATTTGAAACGTAAGTGGTATAGTAAATTTTGCTTTTCAGATTGCACTGTTTACAAACCTTTTCACAACTTTCTTTTGCACCTTAATACATATACTGTTTGCACTATTTGTTTTAAATTGATTAAAGCTGAAGAAAACACTTTTTTAGCAAATTTTTAATAAATTTTCCTCAAAAGCAACGCCAACATGGACGTCTATGAAGCTTCCGTTTGACAGTTTTGTCATTTGACCTTCCGCAGGAATCCTCTGAAAACACTGCGTATGCGCAATACATGCGCAGTATGTTCCGCAGGAATTTTCCGTCAATTCTGTCATTTCTGTCAAATTTAGTCAGTCGTTTGTTTACTAAGTACAGTGAAGGAAGATTCCTAAATAATTGCAATTTCTTAATTAAAAACCACAAAACTTCAGGTAAAATATCACTTTTCGTAATTAAAATAACTCAATTAGTTAGTTAAATATTTTTACTTCACTGAAAACTGTATTTGTAGCCAATTCAACATGCCCAAATATTACTGCGACTACTGTGACACATACTTAACACATGATTCGCCCAGTGTGCGAAAAACGCATTGCACAGGGAGAAAGCACAAAGATAATGTGAAATTCTACTACCAGAAGTGGATGGAAGAGCAGGCTCAGCATCTGATTGATGCCACAACAGCTGCCTTTAAAGCTGGCAAAATTGCCAACAATCCATTTGCACCACCTGGAAAAGGGGTTGCAATTCCTCCACCAGCAGCATTAGCCATGGGCCAGAGACCTCCAGGACCTGGTAACCCAGGAATGATGCCTCCAGGTAATTCAGATTTTGTCTTAATTATCATTTGAGTAAGTTTTTGATGAAAATATGTTGGTGGTTTTAGGAATGGGACCTGGTGGTCCTTTGCCTCCAATGATGATGGGCCCTCATGGTCCAATGCCTCCTATGATGGGTATGAGGCCTCCTATGATGGGAATGATGCCAATGGGCATGGGACCCATGGGCGTTCGTTCTCCCATTGTAAATCCTCCTACGATAAAAAATTAGGATTTAGGATTAAGATAAGTAATTTTTATTTTGTATTTTGTTTTGTCTCAAAAAAATTAAATATTTAAAACCTTCTTTATTTAATTAAGGTTTTTAACTTCATATTTTTGCCTTTTAATGATTTTATTTGAAATAATTATAAATAATTATAAATAACAAAACTAAAACTAAAGAAAAGAAAAAACTTACCTTAGAAAATGAAAAAGACTTTTCCTATAAGTAGTTTTGGAAGTTAAAGACAGTAAAGAATTCAGATATAAGGCAGTTTTTAATAAAATCTTATATAAAATATAAAAATGATCAATTAACCAATATAAATGACGGGCTTAAGAATTATTTACAACTATCTAGTAGAATGTCCTTTAAAAATCTTTAATAAAGCTAAACTTACAATTCGAAAAGTTGAATAAATTACGATTTTTATATTAAAAAAGGACTAGCATCTATATGTACAAAATTTCAATACAGATATGTTTTGAAAGGAAACTAGGGCCAAAGTTTTTTGTTTTTTAGTAATTACTAATTAAATTCTTTTTTTATAATTTTAAATTTTCTAAAGAAATTAAATTGAAAACACTTTTTGCAATTGCAAAGTTAACAGCTAACATTACGATGGATAAATTAGTAAGGACTAGATAAAATTAAGGAATTGTTTCTTATCAAAAAGCAGTTTCTAATGCAGGCGGCTCGCCCGCTTTATCCGCAGCAGCATCGTTTTGTTTTTCCGCATCATTTCGGAACTTATAAGTGTTTGTAAATCTAGAATTGGCGTTGGTAGAAATCGGAGTACTATTTAAAAATTGTGCCCTCTGAGCGTTAAGTCTTTGCGAGGCAGTCAAAAGTGGTAGTTTGGGTGGAGACGTTGATTTCGGCAATGTCTTCACCAAAGACTGCCGCAAATCGCTGAAGGAATTCGCTTCGGGCGTTTGTTTCTTATTAACATAGGAATTTCCGGGCGAAGGATTCGACGACGAACTCTCATCTTCGTGACAATCTTCTTGTATTGTGGAAGAGAGAATGTCGGTCCTCGGATTAACGAAACGCCATTGCGAACGCGGCGACAGCAATTTGGGAGCAGTCTTTGGTGCGGTTTTATTGGGCGAATTGGCAGCATTCAATGCAAAAGCCCGATGATTGCGCAAATTCTTCGGAGACTGACTTAAATTCAGAATTGTCTGCTCGTGTTTTTGATTGTTTTGCACTTGCTGTTTGGATAGTTTCAACTGTTCCACCGCAGTCAACTTGTTGTTTGTGCAGACCGTTGTTTTCGGTTTGCCGTGCATTAAGAGCAACCTTTTGAAGTCCAGTCTCGAAGTGGGTTTTACTTGCGGTTTTTTCTCGGGAATAGGAACATCGTTACAAGCCCAACTTTGTCTGCTTTGACTTTGAAGTTTCGCTTCAATGCAATGTGATTCATCGTTGTTCGGTGACCAGCTGAGTCTTTGCGGGTTTCTTTTATTTGCAAAATATCCGGTTTCAGGTTTAACATATTTGTGGCTTGTGGAGGAGCCTTCAGCAGTTGAAGTGCTGCTTGGTGATAAACTTGGCGAAGGTCTCTGATCTTCCACTTGGATGTTCATTTTCTTCTTACTTTTGTGAATCATAGAGTACAATTCTTCATTGGTCATCGTGGATTTTTTCGGTGATAGCAGTCGGGCTTCCAAGTTATTTGAATTTTGTTGATTAGAACGCGTGGGAGTTGACGTTCTGAAACTGCCCAAATGTTTCGGATCGATTGGGGACATCCTGAAGGATCCATCCGGGGAGTCCCTATGTTGAGACTGATGATAATAAGGCACTTCTTGGTAATTGTTTTTTTGATAAGGAGGACATTGCGGCATTGACACTGGAATTCCTAAATTTTGATGATGATGTTGGTGATGGTCAATTCTGGAAGCAGGCGGAGGATATTCGACGAAATCTTGGAAATCATAATTTTGGTACTGTCTTCTAGGTAGACTATTGTAGTTTGGTTGATAGGAATAATCTCTTTTTCTATCCAAACTATTGGTGTTTAAACCACGCATTATATCAGGAGTTTGGGCTCTTTCATAGTACCCATCGTATCCTAGTTCTGGATGATGAGTCCACATATCCAACGGGTCCATTGAGAAGTAATAATTTTGTCCCATGGTGGTGGTGGTTGCTGAAGGTGAAACTGTTCTTTCTAAAACATTACAAAAGGGAAAACCATTACAAAATCTAAATTGTGTTTTGATGTTCAAAAGCATGCCAAAAACACTTAAAAAAAAATAAAATTTTTAAAACTACATACAAAAAGTCTCACCTGGTTGTGCGGAGTTTCTATAAAAGTGCTAATGGGTTGATTCATGCTAAAGAAAACTCGTGCGTGCAAGCAATAAGACACCCTTTTTATGTTCTGAGAATGGAGAACTCACCAGTGGCAAGTTTAGTAAATTAGAGATTGTGCAATTGCAGTGTGTATGTAATGCTGCTGATATGAATCATATTCTTTGCGGCTGCATTTGTGTTCTGCTGAATGTAAATAGCATGTGTCACTTAATAATGTTAAGTGGCAAAAGATTAGCGAAAACCATAGTACCAAATTGAAACGGTTAACAAAACATTAAATGTTTTTCTTTTATTATTATTTTTTTGTTTGCTTTGTGTGCTGCTGCAAATTACACAGGACATATTAATGGTATTTATGTACAATTAAGAGTTTTATTGCCGCCAAATTATGCACAATTTGCTCCTTATTGCACAATGAAATAATGTATAAAAAAAATATGAGTCGCAATCATGAATTTCTTTTTGTTTGCTTGATAAATAAAAAAATAATCGAAATGTACAAAAAACTATATACAAATTGTCAAAAATATTGCATGCAAAAATATGAAACAAATAAATGAAACACATAAGTTCTAAAAACTGATTATCACAAACTTATAGCGCTAAACTAAAAACACTCAGAATTAATTACAAACGAAACAATTATTCACAAATGCATGCAAAATAAATGTAGCCATATCGTTTGTTATTAGTTTCCTTTTCATCATTTGATTCGGTTAAAATGTTTTAATTATTTAAATTAATTAAAAATTAATTAGATATGGCCAGCAGACACCAGAATGTTGTTAGGAATAAAGCAATTTTATTAATTACCCCCTGATTCAGCGGCTGATAACGAATTTGGAAAAGCGAAAGGTGCAGGGCGCGAGTGCAAGGGTGAACTGAGAAATGCAAGACGAAAATTCGGGGTGAACGTAACATCGATTTTCCGCGTCTCGCGTTGCGTCCTGCGTGTTTAGCCCCTCTCGGAGAGCAACCCCTACCGCCTACCAAATCTCCGTATCGGTGGCGGCAAGGGACAAAACTTTTGCGCGATGGTCCGCGTTACCGGCAAAGAAACATTTCTGCTCGTTGAGCAAGTTTTTAAAGAACAAATCTTCGACGGATTCCTCGCTGATAGAATCGTGCGATTGCTTCTCGGACAAAACCGGCGAAACGCTCGGCGGATAATTAATACGATTGCGCCATAGGTCATCTTTAATTTGCTTCTCGGCCCGATCCTCAACATCTAATTTCATTAGTAAATCAGTGAGAGTCTCTTTGTTGCCGTAAATCGCTGCCATTCTATAGCTATCGGTGCGCTTCAAGATTCTACGTGCCCGCGAGTGCGAATAATCAGCGAGATTCGTCTTAACGGTAGCTGAGACAACGCGAGGACGTCGCTTACCTTCACCTCCTTGGACGTTCACGTAGGCGCCTCGTGCGCTCGTCGGTTTCGAAAGGACGGAAGTTGCAGTCACAATTTTCGGCATGCGGACTATTTCAGGCACATTTCCTTTGGTTGCCCTAATGACAACTTTACCTAATTGTGGCGACAGAATCGGGCCATCATCTTCGCAATCCTTCCTCACGGGACGCACAGCAGCTACAGCTCTTGAAGCCAGTGGCGATGTTATTTGCATGGGACGAATGCAAGGTCCTGGTTCGAACGTTGTATGCTGTCCTTTGCGTCTTCTCAAGCTGTCCGAACTATAAACAACTTTTCCATCCGCATCTAATGTTACCCTAGCTCCTTTTTTGCGCTTCTCCAAGGAATCGCTAGCGCTGGCGTTACTGTTAATGTTATCACAAATTTTGCTCTGCGGCAATTCGTTTAAGGAAATGTACTCAGTCTCTTTTCCCGATAATACCATTTTCAGATTCTTGTTGATGAGATCACTGCTTTCTTGTATTGTGTTGTTATTTTTTACATCGGACAATGTAACGTAATCTCCCGAAGAAGCAGTGGAATTTTTCGATTTGTCCGAATTCTTTGTAGCGCTAATGTTCTGCTTCAGTCTTCCCAGAATATTATTCAAAGGCAATAAACTGGCCTTAAAGATCGGTTGCAATTGATTGGGTGATTTATTGGGGGTGGTTTGCTTAATCGTTACTGTTCCTCCGCTGGGCGAGGGTGCTCTATGTGTCCTCACTGCTATTTTATTGTCGTCTTCAGTTTGCATGGAAATGGTGGCGTAACCTGTTAGCGGATTTACATTTACAACTTGAACATTGTCCTTTTCTGTCGATAAATTACATTTGCCACCGTTAAGAGTCAGAGGATTCACCAAGGGTAGTTCCAGTTGCTTCTTCTTTGCATTTTGCTCTTGATTGCTCTTCACGCTTTCATCATCGCTCTGATTGGGCGTTATTACGCACATTGAGGGAATCCTGCTGGAGTTTATCGTGGTCTTTATGCGGATCCTTTCAATGCGGTCCGTTCCTTCCATATCTGAGCTTTCGGAAAACTCAGAGTACTCGCCAATCGACGGACTATTAATAGATTCCGATTGAGTTGGCGAACTGGTATTATGGCCACTATCTGGTGAAACGTCCCCATTATCGTTATTACTTTTGTGCACATCCACAGATACCACTGTGGATTTATTATGGTTGTTGTGGATCAGCGGACTCCTTTTAACGGTGCCCGTTTTTTCGTAGTCTCTTTCCAAGGAACTTTCCGGCGATTTATTATTTAATTTCTTGCAACTACTAGACAAGGAACTTTTGCGTTCAGGTACTGCTGGCCCCAAGGACCTCTCGCTATCGGCAGCTCTTAGTGTTGTACAAACAGTTCCTGCAGAACTAGTAGTGGTGGAAGTGGATCCTTTGCCGAATAATTCGTACTCGTTTTCTGCAGAATTGCTCGTGAACGTCGATGTCGAATGTAACGGTGTAACGGGCGAGTCTTCTTCTTTTAAAGGTTTCAAACCGCTGTCCATGTGGAATGAAGTGTAATAGCCTTCGGTGTCGCAGGAATAAACAGAACTCGTTTCGCCATCTTCGTGCAAGTCTTGTATAATGTCCGGCGTTAAAGTTCCTTCGCTCGTAGCGCTACTAAAGTTAAATCTTCTTCGGCTACTGTTCACCGAGCTGGGCGGATGCAAATTTAGAGAGTTAGAAGAAGTGGTTGCCGAAGTCGTCGATTTCGGTTGAGTCGTTATTTCCGATCCAATGGAAGCGCGACCACTTTCCGAGCTCGCGCTCCAGTTACCGCTTGAAGAATGAGGTTCGTCTTTACTTCCGCCGCTTCTTCGGCTGCGACTCTGCGCCGAAGAATCCCGTAGCTTCACCGGGATTTCATTATACTCGTGGTTTTTCTCCGCTTTGCCAGCGCTGCGCTCATTTTCCGATAGATTCTTTTTCGGTTTGCTCGAAACGATTTCGTAATGATTACTTTCCGGCTGGTTTTCCTTCGATTCCGTGTAATTAGCTATCATTTTCTTGCCCCATTGTTTTAAGCTGCTGAAATGCGATGTCTTCTTCGTTGTGGACAATTCGGTAATCGGTGTTTTTCTGCGCAACGTATCGCTGCTCTTGCTTCGACAGCTCGACAATGTTGATCCTTGGGATTCTTCCGGTTCGACAGCTTTATTATTGCTGCTGTGAATAAAGACAATGTAATTTAATTAGGAAGCAACTACAATTGCTACTTACTCTTCGCTAATTGCATCTCTAATTTCTTTTTGATCCGTCCCAATTAGCGTGTTTCGCCGTCGATTGCGCGCTTTCTTGCCGCCGCGCGCTTTCAACGTGTCGTCCGCATTTTGATCCTTCGAGTCCTTGTTGTGCATCAGAGATCTTCGCATTAGGCACATCCGGTCGAAATGCTTTCCTGTCACATTAACGGAAACTACTTGGGAGGGAAACCTTTAAAATAAAACAACATTGATTTCCTAGCTTTTCCTTCAGACAATAAAAAAAACAGTGAAATTTAACAAGCAAAAATTACTTTAAAGCGACGACTTGCAATTGCTCTTCCGGCGAAGGCAATTTGTGATCGATTCCATCGTCGTCCCTTTCCGCGATTGTGTGCTGATTGTGATCAACCCAGTCTGAATTATTTATAGTGGTGCCGGCCGCTGCGGCAGTGATAACGTGCGATGAATTGGTATGGATTTTCGTGACACAGTCTGCGCTTACAGTTATGTCGCCCAGAGCCTCCGACGACGTCCACTTGCGGAAATCTTCCAATAATGCGGGCTGCAAGCAAAAAGTGATATTGCTTCAGACATTAAAAGCCCATTACCGTGCGCGCCGGTCCCATCAAAACCGAACGCGAAAGAGTTTTGATGGGCAAAACAGGTTGCGGCGCCCACACACAGGAAAATCATTCCTTCAAAGAGAAAATATATCCTATCTAATAAAAGACATATGCGCGGCGAGAAGAAATTTATGTGTGGGAACACATTCGTTCGTTCATTCATTCATGGAGATGCATTTGAAAAATTGCTTCCCACTTAACTTTAGCGCCTTTAATTCAGCTCTTTGACGATAAGATTAACAGAGGTTATCGCCTCAATAATTTTTCACTAAATTATACATTCAAACGATGATTCTATATAAGTTACTATTAAGCTATTAAAGTAGGCAATTTTTTGTATTTGTTAATCTATTTTTAGAATTTCATTAGTTAAATTATTAAAGAAAAAAAAAATTAAAAAATAGAATTTAGTTCATTAAAATGCCGCAGTTACGCATAAAGCGCTCTTGTAAATCTGCAAAATGTACAATGCAAATGTCGGATTACTAACCATGCGAGTCTCGATCTCCATATCAATCTTTTTGCCAATCTTGCGGCGCTTGGCTCCGAGGACGGGGGTGCAGATGAAAAACTTGGAAGAGCGATGGCCGTCTCTTCGCCATCTATCCAGCTGTCTCATCAAGTGCAAAGGAGTCTTGGCGGCCGCTTCGTAAAGCTCCTTGACCGCTTTCGGTCGCGTTTGCGGATTAAACAAATTGCTTTCGAACTCATGGGCGCGATGGTAGTGGTTCTTCAGTTGGGCGAAAGTGCAAATATCGCCTTCGGCTGTAAAACAAAGTGGTTTTATATTTATAAATAAATAAGAAAGACGGCGTTGCGCGGAGCGAAAATGCTGCAAGAAGTATTAAACGTATTCGATTACGTGAAACTCAACCGATGGAGTTTCGCGTCGTTTTCGTTTTTCCATTCCACCAGCAACAAACATAAAATGAAACAATATTACGTGCGGTAGGTATAGGCCTGTGTGGTCGCTTTTAATGCTCACAAAATAACATCCGTGCCAAGTTTATCAGCGCTCGATGGGCAATAAAATCTAACCCACATTTTTAAGCGTTTGTTTTTTGCTAATAGAATTGAAATAATTTAATTTTTCCATGGAAAAATGCAAAACTTTAATTTGAAAAATGTTCATAGAATTTTATATCATTGCATTTAATTGATTTTAAATCTTTATTGGAAAATTTTAAAATGTAAACAACGGCTTTGTAAAAGAGAAAGATCAGTATAACGTGTATCATCTTACGGGAAAAATTCCCAGGGCATAAAAAAGCGAGACGAGATTTAAAACTTGGAAGTACTTTGGAAGAACTAAGCAGAGAAGAGGAATACAAGTTTCGAGAGCCAATAGTTGCCGATGGCTGCATAGGAGAGTAAGAAGTAAATCTTCCGGGAAAGGAAGTTTACTCCAAGCTGGTTTTATACTGCTTGTCTCTTCTTTATATTGACCTTTTTTGTCTCCTTTTATTTGTTTTAATTTATTTATTTTCAGCAGCTTTTTACATAAAGTGTTTTATTTATTGAAAAACCAAAGCAAAAAAAAATTTGCATTTAAAAAGAGATTTTAATAGTTGGCAGTATAATTGAATAATATCCAGCTTCTGCTTTTGATCTTCCGATAGCTTTCAGCGAACGCTTTTAGTTACAGTTGCAATTGCATTTAAATAAGTATAGCTAAAAGCGACAGATTACATCTTCAATATGCATAAATGCAATAGCCGCAATGCTGTTTTCGGTTTTATTTTCACAATTACCAACTATTTTTACTTCTTGCTTATTTCCAAAACAAATATTAATAGAAGTTTGTTTAGCTGCTGAGAAGAAGTAAAGAGTACCCTCATGACAAACAATTAAAAACCGATTAATTAACCAATATAATATATACAGTGCGATCATTTAAGTAGTACCCCCCCCTGCTAATTTCTAAACTAGGCAACTTATGAAGCTTAAATTCTAGAATATGTATATAGACACCACTCTGCCCTTGAAACTA
>JASKGO010008143.1:0-11028 GCA_030556065.1 Holobus sp. GC000080 | reverse complement strand
TGACAAATATAACATTTATGGTCTTAGAATTGTAATATTAACATTTAAAAATTGAAATATTGCCCAACATGCATTTCTTCCAAAGCTAAAGCTGCAGCATTGAAAATGGTGCTATATGCTGCACAGCTCTAGCACGATTTGTAAAAAATTTAGCAACTTTCTGAATTACTTTTTACGTTTTCTGGAACAAATAGTACAATAGCTCAATTATATGTTATACTTTCTGAAATAAAATTGACCCTTCTGAAATTCAGCAAACTGTTCTCAAATGTATTTTGCATTTTCTGAAATACAGCTATCTAATCCCAATTATATGTTATGCATTCTGAAAATCAACTTATTAATTCCATTTACATATTATCTTTTCTGAATTAAAACTTAAAAAGGTGTAGAAAAACTAAATTATTAAGACACATCAATAGTATAGTTTCGAAAAATTTTCGGTAGTATCTCGATCTTGCTTAACTAAAAATAATTAAAATTTAAATTTTGCATAACTTTTTCAATATATCTAAGACAATATAAAGGTTCCGCTAAAGTTGGCTTCATTAGAGCGGTGAAATGTTTAAGATTTGTTAAGGTTACCCGGCGCCTTCATTTTTCCGATTGAACGTAATGTAAAAAATATACATAGAATAAATTGTATTCAGTCAATCTATTTTAGATTTTTAAATCAGACTTTAATTTTGTAAAAAAATAACCAGAAAAACAAAATTCCTTACTGAATTAGAGTAGGAAAAACATTATTTTTTACCTGGCGGCGAAATGAAGCGGACTTTCGTTATTGTTGTTCTTCAAATTGATGCAAGCACCTAGAAGAATAAGATTTTCCAGGCTGCGAATGTGTCCCTCGCGACTGGCGTAGTGCAGCGGAGAACAGCCGCCGATGTCTTTCTCGTTGAGTAATTGCAAAAGACTTTCTTTCGATTGAGCCTACGGGTTATTTCGTACGCAGAAACAAAAACTTATTAATGTTTCGAGTTCTCATTTAGAGCTTTCTTATTTCTTATTGATGTTATTATTATTTTTTTATACAAAGAAATAAGTAAAAAGTGAGTAAACGTTAAAGTGCTTAGAGTATTTTAAAAAGTTGTGAGATTAATAGCTGGAGAAGTGATTAATTACTTTGCGAAGTAAAATAAAACTGGAAGCTTTATTAAATAAACTTTTCGTGAGTGGGATTTTTAACTAACTTTTCCTTCGCGTTTTCAGTTTTATGTTTGGTAATTAAGTGCCGAAACAATTATGCGATGAAAAACGAAGTGTATATTATTTGCTTTTCTTTTTTAATCCTTTGTTTACATTGTTCGACTTCAGTGGAAATTGCATTTTTTGAAAGGGAAAAACTTTTGCGATTTTATTGAGTAAAAAAAATTGTTTTACATTAAAATTTCTAATTGTTTTAATTTTTTCTTTGAAAATCTAATTTTAATATTTGATCACGGAAGAATTTATACTACAGAAATTTTGATTTTATAAAAATATTTCGTAATTATTATTTATTTGGAAGTTGGTCCATGTCCTTGGGAATCCCTGATTGAAAATAATTCTTCATTATAATAAAATGAGTATTGAAATGGGACTAAATAAAATATCTATTATTAAATTAATTAAAATGTTAATAAAAAAAATAAAAAATAAAAAAACAAGATATATTTTTTGTTGAATCTGAGATGATAAAAATTTAAAAAGCTCTCAAATTTAGAAAATTTATTTTCATAAACAATTTAATTTTTTTTTTCATCGTCTTATCAATGTCCAAGATGACTTCCATTTTATAATTTACATTTATAGTCCTTAAAATGTTCTCTCATTTGATATCTATGGGGGAGACCAATGAATTCTTAAGAAAAACAATTTTAATATGATAATTTTGAACTGAAAAAAATAATTACTGTGTTAACAATGCTAAAATTTTAAAAAAATTGCATAATTTTCACAAAAAATATTTTTAAGAATACTTTGGTGTCACCTATTGATATCAAATGAGAAAACATTTTTAGGACTATAAAAATAATTTTAAAATTGTAAATATCAAATGAAAGACCATTTTAAGGACTTTAAGGACTATACACAATTATTAAAAGAACATAATTTTGTATTGTAACTTTTAACCAAACCCAAATACAACTAAAAATAATTTAAAATTGTTGTCTTTAAAGATATTGATTAGACAATGAAGAAAAAATTAAATTGTATTGAAAAGTTTTGACTCAATTTTCATTGATTTACCAATAGCGCTCCCTTCCCCTTTGGAGTTCTTTCATTTTAATTGAAAACGTTTTACAAAATAAAATAAAAATGATTAAAAAAAAATTGGAAAGCCACAAACTAACTAAATACTGTCCTTGGAAAACTGCGCAATAAAGTGCAGGATAACTTATTACTACTGGCTCGCTCTACAGCAACCAAAAAGGAAAATTTTATTGCGTGTGTTCAATTCTAAACGTGCTTTTTTATCTCCATTTCGCCATTCTCTACTGATACCACACACATTCAGCTTTTACATCTACTCTTTGAATATATTCGTCTGTGTGAATATATTCTGGCAAAATTCCAAATCAGTTCTTACATCTACTCCTCAATGTATCATTATTAAAATGATAAATATAAGGGTGAAAGCGACCTCACTTAACTGACATTCAACATTACCGTTACCAACTATTTGCACTGTAGATAATATGTGAAGAAGAAGAAGAAGAAGAAGAAGAAGAAGAAGAAGAAGCTCCAACAAAGCAGTCAAACTCTATTTACCTTACTTACTTCATCGGCGAACTGTTCCAACCTGCCACCGTTCATTACCACCAAGTGCAGAACGTTGCGCCGATTGCAGTCCTTGATATTGATGTCGGCGCCCAATCTGATGAGAGTGTGCACCGTTCGCCAGCCGCCGCGACTCGCTGCCAGCAGCAGCGGCGATCGCTTCTCCTTATCGACGCAATTGATTTCGGCCCCTTGCGTGATGAGGTAATCCACGATTTCCGGATGATCGAACATGGCCGCGCAGTGCAGCGGCGTCATTTTCTGGACGTCCTGCGACGCGAGACAGGTGGTCTTCTCCTCCGGTTGCAGCGTGAACATTAACTTGACGATCTCGGTCGCTCCTTGGGCACACGCCAGATGCACGGGCGTCGAGAGATCGTGCTGTTGCGTGGACATCTTCGCGCCGGACTTCAAGCATAGTTCGACGGCTTTGATGTCGCCGCCGTGGACCGCAGAGTGCAACGGCACGTTCCCTTCGGAATCGAAGAAAGAGATCATTTCGGCTCGGGTGCAGCCGCGGGATTCGCCCCATTGAAGGAACACCTCGAGGGTTTTCGAAGAGGCGTTCTTGGCGGCCTCGTGGATTGGGTAGTAGCCGTTGTTGCACGGTTTTCTCGGGCTTGCATCGAAGTCTTCCATCTGTAATTGATTTTTTAAATTGAAATTACTTTCGGTTTTTTTTCGCTTTCTTATTTCAAATGTGGCGGATAATTGGTTTTTATAGGGACAACTATTTAACAAAGCAAAATTTCTGCTTTTTAGAATCGGTTAGTATTGTGGAAATAGGAGGATTTGTTGATTTGCTAGGAAAGTCAAGTGAACAAATGAAATTTTTGGATTAAAACGAAAACTGAAAAGATATAATGTATTTTTCATTGCGAAGGCGCCGGGACTATTTTTTTTTAATTTTGCAACAAAATAAGGGCTGTAAATAATTTTTACTCAAAATATTACAATTCTGATACCTCTTATTTTGTAAGTAAGTTAGCTAAACTTTTTGCTCTATAAGGAATAATCTAAAAGCAATTTTTAAAAAGTTTTCAATTTAAAGAACAGATTTTTTGCGTTGAAAACTTTTGAAAATATTTTTAATTGTTGAAATAGGTACATTTTAATGCAAAGTTATTAAGTCAATTCCAAATTCTTAAATTAAATTTAAAAGTAAGAGATAAAACCGATTTTTTTTAATATTTGTGAAGGCGTCATTTTAGCAACAAAATAAGGATTGTAAACAATTTTAATTAAAATATCACTCTGTTGATACCTTTTTTTGTAAGTTTATTAGCTAAAATGTTTGCTACACAACTAATTATCTATATTATAATTAAGTTTTGAATTTTATTTTTCAATTTAAAAAGCAATTTTTCACGTTAAAAACCTTTGAAAAGATTTTTAATTGCTGAAATAGCCTCATTTTCATGCATAGTGAGTAAGTCAAATGCAAATTTTTAAGGTAAATTTGAAAGTAATAAGCAAATCTGAAATTTAAGCAACACACTGAGATTTGAAAACGTTTTTTTAAATTATTTTCTAAATTATTATAATTCCTGTGGTAAGTAAATTTATTAAAATACTAGCGCTTCAAAAAAAAAAAAACAATGTCTGAAAATATTAAATTTTCAACTTGCTAACAGATAATCAAAACATTCAAAAACAGTTCTAAAAATTACCTCAAGAATTAAATAATTAAAAATAGGTTGCCATTAAAAAAATATCTAAAGAAAAAGTTATTATCTTTATTTCGTGTTAAATCTACAATCGATCGGAAATATCTTCATTTTTTCGGTTTAACATAAATTAAATATTAAGTTATTCACTGGTTTGGTAATATGGAACTTTAGTAGGAATAACGTTTAAATTTGGATAAAAAAAGATCTTAAATTGAGTTAAATTTATTGAGTTTGTAGATATTGAAGGCTGAAGGGATAGCAAAGAACTTTATACTGAAAAAGTTGCATACTGAATGTGAAACAAATTCATTAAAACTAAAAGTTCCGAAACTTCTTCATTTGACTTAAATTGATTCATTGAAAACCGCTTAATTAATTTTTATTTTCATAATATTTTTTATTTTATTGCTATATTATTCAAAAAAAGTACTGAACAATTTAAATATTTTTATGCCAAGCTGGAACTTGATTTGTAAATACATTTTTTGTTATGATTAAAAAACTCTATTTTGGTCCAATTTAACTTGATCATTACTAATAAATCAACTTGTATAACCACCAATCTAAAGAAAATACGCGAATATAAGTATTAAAAATAATCCCCTGAACTTTATGATGCCCTTAATAAATCGGTAATTAGTTTTTGAAAGAAGGCGAGTAAAACTTTTACAATTTCCGAAAGCTCGTTTTAATCGATTTTACCGCCCATGCATTTTGTAAAGCCAGTAAATATTAACATAACAGATACCAATCCGAAGACCAATTATTTTTTCACTTAATAATCGACATTTAAATATTTACTTTTGCGACAATTATACCATTGACATGGCTAGGGAAAAATATCAAGTGATATTAGGTTTTAAAAATTATAAAAATGAAGGTAGATAATTTTAAATTTTCTGTTTTGAAATTTTGATTTGACTTTTCAATGTTATGGGATTAAGGGTGAACAAAACAAGTGACCATTTTAACCCAGAAATTCCTAAGCCCACGGCAATTACTCAGAATATTACAGCATTCAATGTTTAAAACTTTCTCTTTACATTGCGTATTGATATGTTTGTATGTTCATGTGTACATAAAGCGAAAAGAGTAGCATATGTTTTAACCGAATACGCAAAATCCTCCCCATCTGTACACTTACCATTTACTTCGATATTCTTTTCTGCATATAAACGAGCTGTTTTGCTTTTCGGTTGTTTATTTTCTAGTCTTTGTTTCTTTTTCGATACACACTATCGATTTCAAATGAGATTGACACGTACGTTATGAATTTCTATAGAATTGCAATTCGATAAATAAAGGGTGCTCCATTAGTTGAGTTAAGTAGGTAAGTAAGATTGAGCCCAAAATATTCAATTGTTTTTTATTCACAGCCTTATAAGTCGCTGAAAAAAACAATAGTTTCGACACAATCTTACCTTTTTAAAAAAACTAAAAGACCAACCTGGTTCTTAAAATATTTACAAGAAAATTGTAAAAAAAAAAAAAAAAAAAACAGTGGAAAAGTATGTTTACCAGTATTCGAGCGCATTCTTCCAAATCGTATATGGCAGCAATGTGAAGGGCTGTTCGTCCGTGTTCGCCTCCCTGTTGTATGTCGATTTTGTCCTTATGTTTTCCCATGGCTTTCAGGACCTCGACCTTGTCTAATTCCGTGACCAAGTGAATCGGTGCTTGCTTCTTCTCATTTAAGATGTTTGTTTGAACGCCTCTGCACACATGGAAAACAAATAAAATAAAAATCAATCTATTGTTATTTGTTTGTCACATTTGCGAAACAATAATAATAACGCAATAATAATAAAGCAAGAAAAGAAAATTCGCAATTTACTTCACATCTCACTTTTTTGCCTTTACAGACATTTTCAATTCTAAAAATAGATTAGTGTTTATTGAGTATCCACTGAAATGTATCAATGAGAGAATAGAAGCAAAAAGTTCATTGAGTTTTTAATGAATGAAAGAAAATTTAACTTTTCTACGAATGCCGAAGACTCTTTTTTTAATTTTTAATTTATAAAGAAGTAAATTTATTGAATGTAGTTGAATTCAGAAATGTGCTATAAATATTTATAAAGGACCCGCCTACAGTTTGTTGCGTCAAATACAAGCTTTCCAATTAATCACTACATGGGATTATTTAAATCACAGGGATTTTAATTTTAAAGGACTCTTCGGGCAGTAACTTTTCAATTATTTATTAATTTTAATTAATATTAATTATTTCAATACTTTTTAAACAAATTTATTAAAAATAAATGCAATATTATTTTCTACTAATTATTTGATTGATATTATAAATTTAAATCATTGAGGAAAATTCAAACCCCTGGCATTTTCAATATCAATGAATCTGTTATTATTTAATTACTCGTATTGTTAATTAAGTATATCAAAATATAAAATGTATCTTATTTTGGTATTGATGTGCTAATAAGCACTTAAAAATTTTCTTTAGAAAAAGAGAAAAACAAAAATCTAGCAAAATGCAATTTGAAAACCATTTGAATTGATTTATTTCACTTTTTATTTATTTTAAGTCAATTTAATTTTATCATTATAATTATAATTAGTTATTTGAAGATAAGATAATGTTAACTACATTTTGCAATAGCAGCTTTTTTTAATTTTTTAGAATTATATCTATTAATATCAATAGTGAGTTATTTTTTAGATGGACTCTTACTTTTATTGGAGATATTGTACTAAAAGTGAACTAGGATTTTTTTTACATTAAAAAATTGTTTATTGTTTAATTTAATTTATGTTTGATTATAACAGAGACAATAAAACAAGCGCAAATTTGATTAATTATGGACCAGATGGTCCAGAATCGGATTACCCCATACAATTGAAAATAATTTTTGGTTTCAGTCTTCGTCAACATTGGACAATAAAGAAAGAAAATAAAGAAATAAATTTCAGTAAATACTTTTAGCACAAACTAATACTTAATCCTACTACTGTTTTGAATCACACTGTATAATTTGACAAGCCAGATTTCTTAGTTATCGATATAATTAAATATTTAATTTATAGAATCTGTAAGGTAATCAATGTTATTAACTGATACGGTTTCTAGCAAAAAGTAATAATTGGACGGTTAAAATTTACTTAGAAGGAATGTGAAGGCGCCGGATTGCAATGCAAAATACAAGATCATTGTTTCCAATGGTCGCTTAACCAAACTTAGAGAGCCAAAAACTGCATTAAATTTATTTTTTCTTCTTTTTCTCACATGTTATCGAAAAATATAGATCACCAAAAATATTTTTCGCATCTCCCACTTCCGGTAACACCGAAAGTAAATATCAACTTTGACATTTTAAATAAAATAGCTATTTTTTTTTCATATATCGATTAATTCTTTAAGAAATGAAAATTTTGTTAAAAGGTAATGTGTTTTACTGAAAAAATATTCAAAATATTACTAACGAAACAATATTATTTTTAGGGCATTTTTTTGTTTAATTTAAAGTGACCAAAGATATACTATAAATAAAAGTAGAAAAATGATATAAAATTAATCGAAAATCGGCATTAGTTATTTTATTTATCCGATAAACCTACACGAATACCTTTCTGGTTCCCTTACATTATGTCTATAAAGGGGATTTAGATAAACTGTAGGGAAAAACCATTAAAACTTACATGGTTAACAAATAGTCGACCGCATCGAGCGACGCATTTTCCACTGCGATGTGCAAAGGAGTGTTGCCGGCGTTATCCTGAACGTTCAGATCTGTAATTTTCGAAAGGAATCTTCAGAATTTTTTCTTACCCTTCTAACCGAGTGATGCAACTCGTATTTGTTGAATGGAAAATTGGATATTTACGCGAAGAACATGTGGTATGTTTGGGATTAGGATATATATTGAAGTGCGGACCTACACACCTCCGTTTTGCGATTCGATAAATTGCAAGATTTTCACGCGGTTCCGGTAAGCAGCTTGATGGGTGGATGTGCGCCCTCGGCTGTCCTTAATTGTTAGTCTTGTAGGCTCGGCGAAGTAAAGTCGTTTGAAAGTTTCCAAGTTGCCGCTTTCGGCCGCCTGCGGGCAAACACACCAACAATTTTACTATTTGACGCTGGCTTTGAACTCGAAACAGGACACAAAACTCATTTTATTGTCGCATTTTATTGCATTTTACACCTTTTACGCCTTTTTTTTTAGTTTTACTTGTTATTTATGCAAGATAAAACGGTGAAAAGTATTTTATTTTATTCTTTCAAATACTACCGTCCTGAAAAATAGTAATAACAAATAATTAAGGGTCAATTTTCTTGAAAACAATTACGAAAACAATGACATCTAAATTTTCCTTTTTCTTTTATTTTCTTGTTATGGATATAAAGTATAGAATAAAAAGAAATCCTATAAACTTAATACTCTTATTAGGAGTTGTTTAAATTAAAGAAATCCTTTTAAAATTTTCAGATTTAATTGCAATTAAAATTAAATTTTAAATGGATCATTAAGTCTATATGTAAAAGCTGTCTTGACAATTTTTTATTATTTTAAATCGTTTTGAAGAAAAATTATAACTTAAAATCTATCCGGATTTATTAAACTATTAAATAGATCTTTGCCCAATGATTTAGTTAGCATTAAAATTAGAAACTGATTTGATTTTTTTGCGTATTTTAAGTTTCTAATGGTCGGTGGTTTAACAAATTAAAAAAATTTATAACATTGTAAAATTTGTTAATCTCCTGTTTTTTAATTCCTTTTTCAATTATAATTTTCAAATTCTATCGATTTGTTCCTCAGATAAACATTTTTTAGTTATAATAAAAAATTAAGATTATGAAATTATGATCAATAAATTTCAATTTTGTTTTTAATAAAACAAAAACTAAAAAAAGAGTTTTGTTGCATTAAAAATAAATTTTCATGGACGAATTATTTTCAATCCATCGAAAAAAGTGTACGACAGAACGAAACGTAACGGAAATATTTGAAAACGGTTATCAGAAGTATCTGAATATTAGGAATTCAACAAATTTTTAATTAAAATTGTAAATTTATTTGTTTTATCCTGTGGTAATTAAGTTTTAAATTAAAACTGCGAATTCCCAATAACTATTTTGTTTTTAATGGTCATTTCTTACTAAGTTACTAAGTTTTTTTTTAATTTAACTGTTTATAGGTTTTCAACCGCTGCTTTTTATTTTTTAATTTTCAATGAATTCAATGAAATCAGTAATATTAGAAAAATAAATCGCTTAATTGTTTTAATTAAAACTCGTACATGTGCTTCCGATAATAACAATACACATTCTTTGCATTTCTGGTGCTAAATGTAATTAAATTTCATTTAATTATGTAAACACTTGCTGCTGTTTCCCCTGACTCGATATTTACGATATTTATATAACGAATGAACTTGAAGATATATTTTCAAGGAAGAAGTGAAAATGGAAAAAGCAATTTGCAATTTGCAGGAGGAGAGAATTTTAAGCATAATCACTGTTAAATATTAATTGCTTCTTTTCAAGCGAAATGTATCGTTCGGGACTCACCCGTTTGTACTTATTTCTCAAGTCAAGACAAAAGCAATTAAAAAAAAATCCTTTTTTCATTAAAGATTCATCAAATATCAAAAAGTTAGCATTATTTTTTGTATATTTTGTATTTTGTTATTAATTTTTATTTGTATATTTTAGGCAAAACGTCTGTCAACAAATATTTCAATAAAGAGAAACAATTTCCTTGAAGGTGCTGAACGCAAAAGAAATGTAATAAAACCAAAGCATCAAAGCGTAAACACATCTAAGAGAAATAAATAAGGAAAGTGCACATTTTAGGGAAACACAATGCCTTCAATTTGTCTGTTTATAGAAACACTATATTTTTAGCAATGATTTCTTTTGCTTTTTTTTTATTAGACTCACTTATAAATACTTATTTTAAAATTGAAATTGGAAAAAAATATAAAGGGCGATAACGAAAAGTGGTTTTGCTTCTCTTTTGTTTGTGTATTTGACAATCATTTTTTATTTAAAAAAAAAAAGACATAAATATTTCAAACGTTTTTCGAATTGATTAAAGTAGATTTCTATTTCGTCCCACTTCTAGTTGCTTCAGAAATGACCATACTTTTGATTTTTAAATGACAACCAATAATAATCAATTTTTTGTATTCTTAAAGACTAGATATTTAGTCTAATTTCATATTTCCTACAAATTTCCATTTGTTAAAGACAAAAATATATTATTGTAATATTCCAGTCGTGAATCGGCATAAAACAACAGTAATCTGTTCCCATTTTGTATTTGGGTAGTTATTTTTAGAGTATCCATTTTTTTTTGGTTAATTTAATTTTTTTTCCGAAGAAGAATATAAAAAAATGTAATTAGTTTTGTTGGAATAAGAAAGTTAAAATATAAATTTTCGAAAGTTATAAAACGTAACGTTTTACAAAAAATATTTTGTAAAGGGTGATCAGTTTGGAGGTACTTTTTTAATACGGTTTTATTGACATGTTACCCGTGACTACTATCAAACTAAATACATCATTGTGCTTAGTATTCATTGGAATTTTAATATGGGAAGACTCATCCCTGAACAACGTTTACAAATCATGCAA
>JASKGO010008142.1:0-21534 GCA_030556065.1 Holobus sp. GC000080 | reverse complement strand
TAATATGTATATGGTAGGTACTAATTAATTATTCTCATCGTTAAATTCAAACAAAACTAGAACAGAATAAAAAGCCGAGTGAATTTTTGCATTTACTTTTCCATTGTTTCAATTGTTTGTCACGACTGAATAATTGCAAGTGGCTTTTAAAGGAACAATTTCAATTAAATAATATAAAATTAAATTAAATTAAATTAAATGTTTTATATTACAAAAGAAAAGGAAATCTTAGTTTTAGTTTATTTGTTTTTTTTTTTTAATATATTTTTAATTTAATTGTTTAAATTTAGATTTTTCTTAATTATTTTTCAGTTAAAACTTTTTTATTAATTATTTTCTATATCTAAATTAATTATTTTATTTGCTGTTTTCTATGAAAAAAAAAAACCTCAGAAAAACTTGTGAAAAGTATTTTAATGACCAAAATATAAATCTAATAAAATTCCGGTGATCTAAATCAATGCCTTCAAAAGCCAAAATTATTTTAATTAAATGTTCTCAGCTGAGATCATCAAAAACTCTTATAAAATCTAAAAGTGTGGGTGTTTTTTATTGCTTTCTGTAGATTGAAAATCACTCATTTTTACAAAGCACATTAAACTTAAACAATTTACATTAAAGCATTTAAAGTTAAAAAAAAATATATTTCAAAATTACTTTCACCAGGAATTAATTCAATATGTTAGTTAGAGTTTTGAAATTTACATGTTAATTGACTCTGTTACTGTTAATTTTTTTTTGCCCTCTATAAGAACAAGAAGGTCACCTTTGAAAAGGAAGGAAAGCAATTACAGCGAGAGCACAGTCTGAGAAAACGAGGATTTCACTTTTCCGCTTGATTTGTTTCGCATTTTACATTTTACACTAAAAACGAACAAAAATAATAATAAAAATTGATTCGATATTTAATTAAAAAAAAAAATATATAAAAAAAATAATTTTCACTTTATTTTATTTAAAAAATAAATAATTTTTCCTTCAAAATAAAATATTTTTTTATTTATTTAATTTAATATACAAGGTAAGAAAAATAAATAAAATAAAAATTTCATTTTAGATAAATTTCATAATAATTTTCTAAGCAATATGCAATAACAGAAAATTTGATATAAAATTTATTAATTTTCATTTATTTATTAATTTTTTTAAAGTGCACAGTGTATTTGAAATTTTAATGTCGCATTTCGTTTGGTTGACAGCTAAACCGCGCCTTTACAGAAAAAAAGTCTCAAGTTTTAGCGTAGGTACCTTACAAGGAAGGCTTTCGTTTAAAGTCACACCACACATCGACACTCGCTGAAGATTTCCAGCGCAATAAATCAAACGGCTCTTTTTTTCTTTATTTTTATTTTTTTCATTCATTCATTTCGTCCTCTTCCTTCGTATTCGTTTTTAATTACACCATTGCCTCGCGTAATATATGTATTATTAGCTATTATTGTTATTAGTTACCTACGAACAGACGAATTAGCAATAATTTTATTATTATTTACGAGCAGAGTGCAGAGTTAGTGTCGTGAAAGGAAACTTTATACAAATTTGTCAACCGAGTTACACCTTATGCATGTTTTATCCAACACCTCTGCTCATTTGCTTTCTTCCTCTTTCCATGTCTTTCCTTCCTTTTGCGCGCTCACTTTGTTATTCGTTCATTTGCTGCTTATAATTTATTTATTTTATTGTTCGGCTGAAAATGGGGGAAGAACAAAGAGCCGGAACTGATTTCTAAATACTTTAAAAGTCTACAAGAAAAAATTAGTTTTTATTTTTTGGAAAATCAGATTGATTAAACTGTAATTTTAATTATTTAAGTAATGAAAAATAATCTTAAATTATTTTTTTTAAATAATCAGATCAATGAATATTAATTATGAGATCAGTTAAACTTATTTTTTTTTGTAGTTTTGTAAAACTGAAAATGTTAATGACAATACAATAAATACTTATAAAATGAATATAATTGCACATTGTCAATAATTCCTTTATTTATTTATTATAAAAAAAAAAAAAAGAAATGAAAACAAAATTGATGCTCTTACATACAATAGCATTACATGGTCCATTCTACAAGAAGATCCTTGGAATCGATAATTTCTCTTGTTTCTCGTTATATTCGTGTGCAGAATATACCGGGTATTGAACTGACCAAAGGGAATTACTTGAAAAAAATAATTTCCTGTTCTCCAATATAGTTTTTCTTAAAGTGAAATTTCTAAAATTGTTAGTATTCAATGGAAAGATCTTGTAAAAAATTCCGAAGGGCAAAAAATTCAAAAAGGGCTGCATAGAAATGTTACGAGCATCAAATTAAACTTAAAAAATACATCTTATTGAATGCTACCAATTAAGTATTTTATATTTAGGAAAATAATAAAAACTATAATGGAGAGCAGTGAAAAATAAAATTTGTTTTTAATGAAATGGAAAATAAAATGCCCGGTATAGTAAATGCAATGTGCATGTGCTGTGTGTTTATTTGTTATAAGTTTTATAGGTATTTATTGTGGGCATGTTTCGATGGGGAGTAAATCAATTTGATAAATCGGATTCACCTTTCGCATCCTCCGAGCTGCCGCACTGCTTCGGCTTTAGCTCTCTTCTGCATTCAGATGCAGAGCTTAAAAGCAGCGCGATACGCGCTCAGTATAGTATAGACTATAGAGGTACCAACCGACATGACATATCCTTTTTAGGATACTTGTCCCGGTTCGATCGCGGTATGTGTGCTGGTGCCCGGTGCCCAACGATGAGCATTCCAGGGAGACCGCAGCAAACAAAGAAACCGTTTGCGCTTTGCAATATTCAAATAAATGCCATTTCAATCTATACTCGTATTCTATTCATTATTTATATCTCTGCCCCTATAATAAAACTCTTTTACTCTTTTTTTTTAATTCTTTTTTGTTGTTTTTTAATTTTTTTTTTTTGTTTTTTTGAAGAAAAAAACAATTAAAAGAACTATTTTTTACTATTGTTTTATGGAAAGTCTTAATTTTAAGCTGAGCAACAAAGCGCGAAGGTCTTGCAAATATTTTCTGCAAACGTTTGTCGTTTTTTTGTTGTTTCAAAGTACGTATTATAAGAATTACACAGAATCACAGAATTATGTCAGACGTGTCGTTGAAGTCACCAGCCAGTGAAAATTGCGCATGTAACGAAGCAGAAAAGCGCATAGAAAAGCTAAAGAGAAAAATTGAAGAGTAAAATAAAACAGAAGACGCAGTGGTAATATAATGGTAATAAACATAAGTCGTCTTCTTTATAAATGTCTTGCAGGCTTTGCAGCGGCCAACAATTAAAAGACCAGTAGTTTTTACTCTTTCGCTATATAAGAAGCTCTCTAACTATACGGCTGCTACTGCTAACTGGACACTCACTACAATATTTATAGCCTTGCTACTGTTTCCAACGCTGACTCTGCTAACTTTTTTCTTTTTCTGTTTCTTCTTTTTCTGCTGCTTCTTTTTTTCTTTTAGTTTTATTTTTTGTAAAGTATCCTGGATTCATAGAAATAGTTATTTAACATTTTAATCTTTCTGTCTAAACTTTTTTAAGTAAAAAAAAAAGAAGTTTTAGACTTCTTTTACTTTAAAACAACTTTAACTTTAAAGTTAAAATAGTTTAAAACTTTTTATTTTCAAAGTTAAAATAGCTTAAAATATATTTTTTCAAAGTTAAAAATGTTTGAAACATCTTTCTTCAAAGTTAAAGAAGTTATAAACTTCTTTTTTCAACGTTAAAGTCGTTAAAGACAACTTTTTTCAAAGTTAAAAAGTTTAAAACATCTCTTTTTAAAGTTAAAAAAGTTAAAAACTACTTTTTTCAATGTTAAAAAAGTTCTGGAAATTAAAATAAGTTTTGAAACTAATAAAAAAAGAAATTTTAAACTTCTTTATCTATAAAATAAAAAGTTTTAAACATTTTTTACTTAAAAACATCTTTCTTTAATGTTAAAATAGTTTGAAACTTTTTATTTTCAAAGTTAAAATAGCTTAAAATATATTTTTTCAAAGTTAAAATAGTTTGAAACATTTTCCTTCAAAGTTAAAGAAGTAATAATCTCCTTTTTTCAAAGTTAAAAAAGTTTAAAACTTCTTTTTTCAATGTTAAAAAAGTTCTGGAAGTTAAAATAAGTTTTGAAACTACTAAAAAAAAAAGTTTCAACTTCTTTAACTTGGGAAAAAGATCATTTAAACATTTTTAACTCCAAAAAAAAAAAAAGAACTTTTGAAAGTTTTCGGATTAATGTAGAAATTAAGTTAACCTTCAGCGAAACAAATTAAACTATGCATTGCACAATAGAAACTAATGCAAAACCAATGAATTTACATGAAATAAAATTGTGCAAATTGCCGATGAGTAATGCAATTTGTTATTGAATATCAGGTAGTGGACTCTCGAGCGCGATCGAACGCGGATGGAAACTTGCAGCAGCAAGCGCGCAGAAAATTGGAAGTGTTCCAAAGTCAAGTACCTGATGGTCACATCCAAGTAATCAAATCACATACCAGTGTCTCATCGTCAAGCCGTTGGTCTTCAACAACTACGACCGAAGCAGTTCCTACAGATAAAACCGACAACCTGACCGGCGACTTCGCCGACTTAAAGGTATCAAAATCGATAAAAAAAAAAGAAAAAAAGAAAAAAATTGCGCTAATTATCATTTCAAATGCACTTGAAAAGAGATTATATCATTTGGCAGTTGTCTTTTAACCCACTGAATCTAACATCGGAGAAATCTAAGGCCCGAGTGGGACGCAGTGTTGGACGACGACCACCTTCTCGATCCCACATCCGCGACAATCTTCACACCACAGCCGCCGTGAACCTTCACCGAGTCTCACGACTGTGTCATCAGATACACAATACGGCGGTGAGACAAAGCTTCGGTACTTTCAACAACAGCAACATCAGCAGCAACGACCACGGTGTTGAAATCACGGAATTAGAAGATGCCAAACCGATTTTGGCGCGAACCAAGAGCACCAGTTCCGAAGACTTGTCGCAGAAGAGTCTGGAAGATTTAAACGATTTGGAAGAGTTGCAGAATTGGCGACGCAGTTCCAAAGTGCGACGTTCCTTGCAATACAAAAGTAAAAACGAAGTGCCCAAGGTTTCCGACTTGCCCATCGTGGCTGGAAGCGTGAGGAAAATCCGCGAGGAGTTGGAAACTGGTCGCAGATTAAGCACAGCTCTTAGAGGAAACGCCAATGTGGACCTGGAGGCATTGGACAATATCCTGAAGAGCATTAGCAATTCTAGCATAAGTAGCGCGTCGCACGAAGAGGTGGAAATCAAGGCCAAGAAATGTGCAACACCGAAACGCAACTCCTTTGTGACAGTCGAATCGATTCAAGCAGTCAAAGATAGATTAAGACGCTCCACGTCGCCGTCTTTGGTGCTGGATGATGACAAGAATAAAGAGAATTTAGAAGATGATGATGATGGTATTGTAAGTGATGGTAAATCGGTTAACTTGGAACAGATTACAAGGATGAGCGCTCAGAGGAAAAAGCAGTTTGTTAATGGCTTGGAGGGCAAAGGAACAGGTAGCTTGGAGTCCAAAAGCAAATTGGTGAATGGTAAGAGCGAAGATTGGTACGCCAGACGTAAATCTTATGGGTTCGAGCAAATGCACCAGCAGAACGCTGAAGTTTTGGGCAAAAATAAAAGATTGGAATCTTCAACAGACAGTGGCATTTGCAGATCCACAGAAACAGTTCCTGCTATTTCTAAATACTCCGATTTTGATTTTGATATCAATTCCAACGTTGGAAATGTAAAAAAGGTGGCCCAAATTTTTGAGAATTTAAAATCCCCAAACCCTAAAGCTACTAAAGATGAATCATCGAAACGTCTAACATCAACCTGCGAAGATTTGAAATTCCCCGAAATTGCAACTGATAATTTGGATGAAATAAAAGGCAATAAATCAGGTAAAAAGGTGGAGTTCTGCAAGACGGAAGTTCATTTCGCTGCGGATTCAGGTCGCGTCAATATTGTGGAGACGGACGAGAAACCGCCGCCCACGCAAAACTTCCGTCGCCGGCGTCGGAATTCAGGTCCCTACGCGGAATTGCTCGCCAAGAGCAATTTACCAGTTCTGCATTTCGGAGATACCACTTACGAGAAGTCACTTTTTGGCGAAAAAGAGAATATTTATGAAAACATCGATCTGGAGAACAAAATTAATAATGTCACGGTAAACGCACCGCAGAATTTCCAAAAGGATTTCTTTAGGGACGCCATCAATGATACTGAAGCTCCTCGGGGAATTCTGAAGAATAAACCAGTTAAACCAAAACCGTATTTACTGGGCATTGATAAAGAGAATGATTGGAATAGTGATCAGATTCCGATTTGGAATAGTACCGTTACATTAAGCAGTAATGTTTATGATCAAAATGAAGAAAGGGAAGACAAGGAGGAATTCCAAAAGTTGTTGACTCAATTGAGACCTACTAGTCGCCGTCTTAGTCCGACTTTACTAAAGAGGAAATCCGAAAGCAATTTCGATAATTTTGATGTTCCTTCGCCCACTCCTAATAGAAGATCTTCTTGGTCGGTTGCCGATAGGGTTAAGCAGGTTGAAGACCTCAGTTGGAACTCCAGCAAGGGATATTTGACCAAAGTGAATTTTGGAAATGGTGAAGCTACTGTTGTGGAAAGCCCAAATGGTTCTAAATGGTACCGGAACGATGATTCCAATGAAGAAGGTAAATTTTGTCTTCTCTTAAATTTCTTCAACTGTTTTTTTTTTCCAATGAAAATACCTTTTTTATTTATTTTTTTTTTGCGCTTATTTTAATACTTTTATTTGTAAATCTTCTTTTAATCTTTTAAATATTACTATTTATTACGCAAAATTAAAAAAAAGAAACCTTCAACTAAATCAAAATAAATCCTTTTAAATTAACTTAAAACTAATCCAACTAACAGCACATTTTGGGGGCAGATTTAATTAGAAAAAAATTATATATCAAGAAAGTTACAATAAAAAGTAATGTTGGGTTGGTTTAGGACGAACCGAAAAGCATACAGTGTGTTCGAAAACAATGACCAATAGCGATACCAATGAAACAATGACCACCACTAAGATAACTATCGATCTCACCCCATCGCCAACAAGTACCGCTGACTTTAAATTTCCTACCGGCGCCCCTCCTGTAATTCGCACCGAGTTCAAATCGCCTTCGCTAATTATGAAATTAGACTCCGGACCGAAATTGGACGCTCTCAGGAAGCTGTACGAAGACGTGCACAGTGATAGTGAGGCTGATAAGGAAGTACATCGGATACTAATGAATTCCGAGCGCGATAGCGATAGTAATAGCGTCCTGTCGGGCAGTTGGAGCAAGATGACGGCTTTCAAACATAACAATTCATCATTTAACACAATTAGCACAAGCCACACCAATGGATCTCATGCACTTGAACTAAAAAAAGGTATTTTCTGTTTTTTTTTTTTTGTTTCATTGGAATTTTGTTGGTAATAATGTTTAATTTTTGGGCGTTGCGGTTTTTGTTCTTTTTAGAATCATCGCCAATTTTTAATTCGCAATTTTTGCGCGGAAACGAACAACTTAGTAGTCCGTTATTAGTTGGAAGAAGATCCAGGAATAATTCTGCAAATTCCGATGCGGATTCCGATAATTCTTATCAGTTCAGAACGAAGTCGACGCCTCATATGCAAATTCTGCGTCAGCCTAAGAAATCCGAAATGGCCTATTTTGGTATTAAACTCCCGGAAGACAAATTAGACAACAAAAACAACAAAAAGAAGTTAAAAGATACAACACCTGATTTATTGAAGTTTAATTCAAAAATCAATAAAAGCGTCGAACCGAAAGTGCGGAAAACTTCTCCGCTTTACGAAAACGAAAAGAATTTCGAAAGGAAAAATTATTATAATCGCAGTGCGGAGAAGAATTTCGATAGCAGTATTTTGGATGAACTCACCAAAGCGGCCGATCAAATTTTGCAAGCAGTTAATAATTTCGAAGACGATAAATCCGGTACCGATGATGAATTTCGCCGAAGAAGAAACGAAAAGTTGGACACTATTAGCGAGACCAATACTTGGAAAAAGTCAGCTGCAATTAACAAATCTCCTCTTTACAGCAGCAATCAAAAACTTAAATCGGCTTCATCGAATTCCTCCTTGGATAGCATCAGTAGAGAATGCCGACGAAGTAGAAACCACCAAGAAAGACCCTTCATGACGAAATCAGCCGAATTAAAACAACGCAAAAAAGTTGAATCTTCTTCTTCTTCTTCTTCGAAAATCAGTGCTGTAAAGGCAAGAAGATTGCAAAGAGCTAGCAGCAGAGAAGCTCTGCTACAGTCCCACGGTAGCTCTTCAGAAGACTTGTCAGCTCATGTCGTTGAAGTTAAGAAACCGACACGATTGATAAAAAGGACCAAAACGCAGTTTACAGTTACCAATGGTTTGGAAATTAAAAAACCCCTTTCGAAAGTTAATAAGAAAGAAGAAAGGAATAATTTTGAAAGGTTTGTTTCCATTTTTTTACTACTATATTTTATTTTATTTTTTCTTAATTAATTTTAAAATTGAAAACAGAACAACAAATGCGCTTCCGGAAATCCGCCATAAAACAGCAGTTTCCACCATTAGAAGTACCGCGGAAAAGGCAGCTTTAAAACGAACGACGAGAAACGAAGAAATTAAACGAAGACAAATTTTGAATTCCAATTTAACTTCTAATACATTAAAAGGTTAGCTGATTAATTCACAAGGAACTATTTTGTGTTTTTATGTATTACTTTTTTTTGTTTTTTGTTTTTTTTTTGTAAAGGAAATCGAATCGATTCTGTGGTTAAGCCAACAGAAAACATAAGTCGAGGAAAATCTGCAAGTAAAGGTGTGCTGAGCAACAGCAGTCGACATTCTGCGTCTGTGTATGTACCAGTTTATTGCTCTAGAAGTCCCATTATACATGTCAATAAGTGCCCATGTTTGTGCTCCTAAAAATCGTAAGATTACCTTTGACTAAATTTCTAAATTTTCATCAGATGGATTTCAAAACGATCGGTTTCTGATTGGTTTCAAACATTTAAATTACTTAACTTTAACGGTTTACAGGTTTTGTAGATTCGGTAGATTTTTCATTACATCGTAGAATTTTTGTTTTACTAATGACTAATTTTTTTTCCTCATTTTTAATTTGTTTTTGTCAGTAGTTTGGGCAATTACTTATTAATTACTATATTAAAAAGTGGTTTTAGGATGTTAAAAACACAATTTAAACATTCAAAAAGATATCTTTTAAGAATAAAATTGTTTTAGTAAATTTCTTCATTCTTTAAAGATTTCTTTTTAATTTTTTTAAAGAAATTCACAAAAACAATCATTTAAGGGAAAAGTGTAATGAAAATTAATAAAAACCAATTAATTTTGCAGGTCACAACAGCAAAAAAGAACTTCTAAAGGCCACGAAACACCGAATAAACATAAATGATATTAATAAATGACGACTTAGTTATAAGTTCCTAAAACCGGCTATTTGCTTTTTTTTATAAAAAAATTTAAAATAGAGAAAAAGAAAACAAGAAAAAAAAAATGAAAAAATAATTTAGCTTTAATATAAAATTTAATTCCTCTGATATATAAAGACTCTAACTGTTTTTTTTTTAATGTTTTTATGCAATGATATTCTTCGATTAATATTCATTGAAAAGCGAATTATCGAATTTACTACACGCACTGAGTTTATCAGCATAACGACTACTTTTTTATTGATTAATATTGTGATCTTTAAACCCTATTAATAATGTTCATTTTATATTATGTATATGTTTAAAATGAAGAAAAAAATAGTTCATTTAGACATTTTTTGTAATTATAATAAATGCGCTTTTTTCGTGCTTTCCATTTTTATTTCTTTTGTATAAAAACTATTTTTTTAGCTAAAAATATAAATTTTTTAGTTTAAAATATAAAAAAGGGAAAAGATTAACTTACAGAATATGCAACTAGAACTGCGTTTTGATAAGAAATATTTCATTTTAATTAATGCTATAAAAAAATAATAGAATCCTGAATATAATTCAACATGTAAATGCTACTGTTATCTGCACGTCCGATAAGAATAATTAATAAAATAACTGATGAGGCAGCTCGGAGCGGTTTTAGTAAATATTTGGTTTCCAAAATGGTGAGTTCTCAGTTGTAAGTAGTTAAAAATTTTAACTGCTTTGTGTTTTAAATGAAGCTTTAAATGAAAATATCAAATAAAAATTTGTCTTGAAAATTAAACGTTAAAATTAAAAAAATATATATTAATAAAATTATTTTCAGTGGGGTGGTAGATTCAAATGCGTTACAAATCCCGAACTAAAACAATTAAACTCTTCTATTGAAATCGATAAACGGATGTTCTTAGAGGACATAATTGGAAGCAAAGAATATGCAAAAGCCCTCACAAAAATCAATCTATTGTCGCAAAAAGAGTGCGAATTAATTTGTAATGGATTTGAAATGATAAAAAATGAATGGACAACTAATAAATTTACTATTAAAGAAGATGAAGATGTACACAGTGCCAATGAAAGACGATTAAAGGTATTTTTTAATTAATTTTTTCATAATTTAAAATTTCAAATAATTAAAAAAACAATTTTAGGAATTAATCGGAGAAGCAGCTTTAAAACTACATGCCGGAAGAAGCAGAAACGATCAAGTCGTAACAGATATGAAACTCTGGATGAAATCATCAATTGCAATTTTAGATAATAAATTGAAAAATTTCATAGCAATAATGCTAAGCAAAGCCAAACTGGAAATCGATGTCTTGTTTCCAGGATACACGCATTTACAAAAAGCTCAACCAGTTCGCTGGAGCCATTGGTTGCTAAGGTAATTTTAATTTTTCATTTAATAATAATTAATTTTTTTTGTTATTTAAATAAAAAAATGTTATTTTTTATAATTAAAGCCATGTTTGGAGCTTCAAATCAGACTGCGAAAAACTGAAAACTCTGTATAAATCAACAGATTGTTTGCCGTTGGGAAGCGGAGCTTTAGCCGGCAATCCTTTTGATATTAACCGCCAAGATTTGGCGCAAAATTTAGGGTTTTCTTCGATTACAGCAAATAGTATGCATGCAGTGGGCGATCGAGATTTTGTTGGTAATTTTTAATTTTATTTTTTTCTTTGTAATTGAATTGAAAAATTCAATTTTTATTTTATTCAATTAAAATTTAAATGAAAAAAATTAATAAATAAACAGAAGAAGAGAAACTAAAAAGAAAAAATAATTTCCAGCTGAATTTTTGTTCTGGATTTCCTTAACAGGAACTCATCTTACAAAATTATCAGAGGATTTGATACTGTTCACCACCAAAGAATTCGGTTACATGAAAATCCACGACGCTTTTTCCACAGGGAGCAGTTTGATGCCCCAGAAAAGAAACCCTGACTGTTTAGAATTGGTCAGAGGAATCGGAGGCAGCTTATTTGGCTATGTAAGTCTTTAATTTTTTTTTTTTTCGCTCCAATTTAAACAAAACAATCTGAATCTAAATTATTTTTCAATTTAATAAATTATTTGCTTTTTAAAAAAATTATTATTTGCAAAAATAGTATTAAAACTACTCTTTAAACACATTAAAAAAGAAAAAATCAGTAAATTTTAAAAATTTAAAGACTAATCCACCAAATTTTTAAATTAATAAATTTTGAAACTTTAGTGTTGCAGTTTTATGATGATTCTAAAAAGTTTACCGTCGACGTATAACAAAGACCTGCAGATTGACAAAGAACTAATGTTCGCAGCTTATGATAAAATCCTAGCAGCAATTGATGTAATTACAGGGACAATGGAATGTTTAGAGGTGCTAAAAAAAGCTTTCAAAATGAAAAAATAAAACAAAAATTGATAATTTTTAGGTGAATTACAATAAATGTCAAGATGCCCTAAGTTTCGATATGCTAGCAACAGATTTAGCGTACTATTTGGTAAGAAAATCAATTCCATTTAGGGAAGCGCATCGCGTGGCTGGAAAAGTCGTTGCCGAAGCTGAAAATCGAAACGTTGAACTTTGCGATTTCACTCTGGAAGAATTGAAAGCCATCAGTCCTCATTTTGAAGTCGACGTGGCTTCGGTTTGGAATTACGAAAACAGTGTCGAACAGTATAATTCTTCCGGTGGCACTGCTAAAGCTAGTGTTTTGAAGCAAATGCAAGATTTGGATTTTTGGATGGAACAAAATGAAATTTCTTCTGCGGTGTAACTTTTTTAATTAATTTTAAATCCAAAACCACCAAAACCATTGACTAATAAGTGACTAAAACTTTTTGAAAAACTAAAAGAAACTTTTAAAGCTTTGCTGTCTGTAAAGTTGCATGGCTTAAAAGCAAGAATTTAGAACAAAGAACGATCGATACGATGCAAAACCTGTATTTTATAATAAAAGGTATCAATTTACTGCCCTGAAAAATTTAATTTTTACTTCCTACTGCTTTTGTTTTTAAGTAATCATTAAATGAATTTACATTTTAAGCTTGCTTCCTAATTTATTATTAATTTTCCTGGAAATAAATGCCTTTTTAAATTAATTAATCAAAATTTCATTAAAAAAAATTTGTTTCATTTGAATTTCTCAAGAAAATTTACAGTTTTTTCTACAAATAAATATAGTTACATTACATGGAAATAAAAAAAAAAACTTTTTCATATAATTCAACATTCTTAAATGGCATGGCTCAGTCGATTTATTCGCCCCGTTTGCTGCAAATGACAAAAACATGAGTCACGATGACGTAATCCTCTCCAGCAGCTTACGTCAGACCTTCAACATGTGCTCTCTCGGTACACAGCATAGACACAGGCATCTGCGTCATCGGCAGCAACAGAGATCCATTACCATTTCGAAGAGCAAACGCTTCTTTTGCTTCTCCTTTTCGCAATCAATTTCCAAAAGAATTCTCATTTTTCAAGCGCGAAAACAACAAAGAATCCTTTGCAGAAACCACTTAATGAATATTCGTTTAATAATTGCATGTAGATTATTATTCACACAAACAATCATAAATGAAATGTTTGTGTATCGATAATTTCCACCAAGGACACTTATTACGCACACACTTTTAAAAGTATTATTATTATTATTATTATTACCATTATGGAATCGGAGGATTTATTCGGTCGCTCACACACAGAGAAAATAAAACTCTACACATATCTGCTATAACTGCGGTGTATTTACACAGCTCTATGTAAACGTTCAGATTAAATATTTGTTGGCAAGCGCAAATGCGGTGTATATTTTTAGCGCTCATTTGAATTTCGCGCGCCGTTTTTTCAAACGGATCGATGGCGCCCGAAGCGGGCCGACGGAAATCCCGCGTTCGGTCGGCCATATCTGTGACGCGCACTTTGTTAGTGTTCGCCGCAGCGCCTGCCGCCAGCATTGGTGACGACCGCCCAGATATTTTGACGTGGCTACTACGTATCCCCCTGTTACCCAGTCCGGTTACAGCAAGCTGGTGACGAGGAATACGTAACAACTGGTAAGTACCCAGCTGCAGCTGAAGAGAATAACAAAACCACCGTCGGCCAGGATGGACCAACATCCTGCTGTTTGGGGTTGTTGATTACTCACTGGTGTGACAATTGCCACACGAGTGTACGATGCCAGAACAGAAGCGTCCGCAAATCACAAGGTACACACAACAAACCGAAATATGGCGTCATTTTTATTGTAAAATGTACGTGAAGCGCGCAGCGTTTTAATTTTAGCTCTCCGGAATTAAGCAATGGCAATTGGGCGGACGAAATTCCATCGTGTGATAAAACGAATATGTACAGTGTGTGGCCGTGCTCCCTTTCGGTGACCTCGGCGGTCGAAATATTTATTCGAAATTCGTCGGGAAAACCGTGTAAAACAATTGTTGCAAACAAACGCAATCCTGCTGTGGCACCATTGGCAGGCATTTGTTTTTTTTCTCCTTGCGTTGTTGTTAATTTGTTTGCCTGTTGCTTAGCAACTCAACATCACCATCTAGTGGCATTAATTAGTTTCTGAAAGGAAAACAAAAGTTTCCAAATGATAAACAAACGCAGGCCAATTAATATACGTGACATCATCGTGACGCAATTCGTTTCTGAATTTTATTCACTTGATTATTGCGCGCTCTTGAGTGAGAACACACAGAGGGAGAGTCTGGGCTCTGCGAAAAAGGCACTTTTGAAGGTTAGTAGGAAATATTTACACTTTTTGTTCTTGCAGGTGACTCCCCAATTAGGAGATGGAAGGAATGGTGGAAGAGAATGGATCCGTTGATCCTCTGGCTCCGTCGCCGGAGCCTCCAGTGGCCATTTCTTCGGTAGGGATTACTTCGCAGCCACAGCAATTACTGGCTGCTACAAATATTGTTCACCTAACATTACCGAATAATGATCAAGCCCAAACGCAGGTAGAATTAGATGATACAACCAGCTGATCCTCTTGTTTGTTTGAGCTTTTTCCTTTTTTTGATTATTATTAACAATTTTGTTGTTGTTTTGTTTACTAATTAATTAGTTGTGCAGTAATGCTAATTGGGATTTTATTTTTGGCAGGTGCAGAGTGTTATACAACCCAACCAGCAGTCCGTCATTCAAACGGCGACCAATTTGCAACCCCTCGTTGGAAAAGCGAATGTTATTTTGGTCAGTAAACCCAATTCCGTCATACAAACCACCCAAGGAAGTGTACATGCATTACAGGTAATTAAATAATTAATTTAATTTCTTTAAAAAAAAAATGGTTGTTTTCTTTGTTTAAAATTTTTCTTAGTAACACTAAACTTAAAAATAAAAATAGATGAGTTTTAACGTAAATTTGTTTGTAATTTTTAGGTGGTGGAAGCCGGAGGAAGTGATGACAGTTATTCGGACGACGAGACTCCAAAGAAACGAAGGGATTTGCTGACAAGACGGCCGTCTTACAGAAAAATACTCAACGATCTTGGAGGGGGTGAGATTGCTGGTATGTTTTCTTACTGCATGCATCTAATAGAATTTTAATCCAAAGAGCTTTCCCTACTTTTCACATATACAACTAATTTAAAGTTATTTTCTTTCTTTAATTCACTTTTTTCAATTGATAATTTAAAAGTACTGCTAAAGTTTTTATTAAATGCACCGCCAATGGCATGCAATTTTTTAATATTTCCAAAGGTCTTGGAAACTGCATGTAATTTTTTAAATTGTTATTTATTTATTTTATTTTTTTAAAGAGAAAACATAAAACAAAATAAATTATTAGGTCAGATAAATGTAAATTACGTGTTTGTGGTATGGGATTACTTCTGGATTCAAATTTCTTAATTTGGACCAATAATATTATAAATAAATAAAATAAAATCTAAAATACTAAAAATTACTTAGGAATGAAATTTAAAAACAGTATGAAATTTAAAGGATTTTAAAGGGACGGAAAACTGGGACTAACTAGTTTTGTAAAATTGGTGTTCACAGAACCCAAAGTCGAGCAGACTTCCTCTGAGGGCGACAGTGAGTTGTCTTCTCACTCTATCCCATACCACGCAGGTCAGTTTGGTTAGTAAACTAATTAATTTTATTATCAATAATATTCTATACGTTTTACATAATTTAAATATTCACCACTAACACGTTTATTACTTTTAATTAATTAATTAACTCATTTGTATTACATTTTTTTACTAATTAATTGATTGTAAATTTCATAGTACCAGTTTTTAATTTATTTAATTTTTCATTAACAAATTTAGAAGTTATTTATCCATCCTTAATCTTTTTAACTTTTTGCTTGATTGGCTTTTTATAGAAAAGTTTAAATGCACTATTTGCTTTATTTTAAAGTTCTTTTTCTGTTTTTACTAGGGACAAGTCTATTAAATATTTGGTGAAATTTATTAGATTCCTTGGGCGTTACAAAAAGGCGTAGTGAAAATTCCATTGTCTCTTTGGAATTTAATTTTAAATTGTCTTTTTTTGTAATTTGAATTTATTTGATTGATTTCGTGATTTTTTTTTTAAGTTAATATTTGTCCTGGTAATCACAAAAAGATTTTTATAAAGCATTAATTTTTTTAAATTTCATTAATTAATTTGATTTACTTTCTAAATAGTGCTTGTTTTTGCTGAGTTGGTAGTTGATATTTAAATTTACAATTAACATTTAATATAAAATGAGTTTATTCTCAAAAGAAGCGAATTGATTTTTTACTTGGGTTTTAAAATTAATTTTACAATAAAATTGAATTGCTGTTACAATCAATTGTTAAAAAATCGATTTGCTATCAATTTTTATTATTAAAAAAATTATTATTTGATTTTACTTGCAGTAATACCTGCCAGTGCAATTCAAATCTCTAGCGGCGAAGGTGGTCAGAGTATACACACCCTAACTATGACCAATTCCACCACCGGCAGTACCATTGTGCAATACGCACAAGGACCTGAATTTTTCGTGCCTGGTAAATACCTCTTGTAATTATTTTTTAATTTTAAAAATTTATTTTCCCAAAAAAAAAATTAAATTATTTATTTATTATATTTAATTTTAATTTCCGGAATGTTTTTGTTATTTTTCCCAGTGGTGACACCGAGCGGAACTCTAAGCAGCGGAGGCGGCGAGGACCAGGCGCGAAAACGCGAGCTGCGCCTGCTGAAGAACCGCGAGGCGGCCCGCGAATGCCGTCGCAAGAAGAAGGAGTACATTAAGTGTTTAGAGAATCGCGTCGCGGTGCTCGAGAATCAAAACAAGGCTTTAATAGACGAGTTGAAAACGTTGAAGGAGCTTTACTGTCAGACGAAAACTGAATGAGACATTGCAGTGGTGACGGACTTTTTCTTCATTCTACTTACCACTGCTACCGCGGCATCGAGTGGTAGCATCCGTAAGGTAATCTCAAAATGGTTAATTTTCTTGGGAACTCATTGTGCAATTACCATGTTGGTTTCTTCGATTAATTAATCGTAAATACTATTTTTATTTAAGTTTTCTTGAGACATTTTTTTGTTTGTTTTTTGTTTATGACCAAGTTAAAGTTTTGAAGTTTCTACTACCATTTTGTGGCGCTCTAAATGTTGTTTTTTTTTTTCGTTTTTTTTTTTGCCAAAGCTAATTGTGCAAAATGAGCACCACCTTATTATTCTCAAAACAATTAAGTGAATGTAAATTATGTACTATAAACTAATTAACGATATACTACTAAATGTAAAAAGAAGGCTTGTGAGTTGTTAGATTTTATTTTTGTAAGGTAAGATTATTGAGAGCCCACTAAATGTATAATTCTGTTATAAAACTGCATACCAGGGGATTTCAATATTTTGGTTTTTTACTATTATTTTTTACTTTAATTTTAATTGGAAAATTTTAAAAGTAATTGTTAATTTTCGAAGTACTTTAAATTAAGAAATTTTGAAGTCCCTTTCTTTAAATGTGCACCGTAAATTGCACTCTAAAAGAAGAAAAGTTGTGCAGTGGTTAACAGAAAAAAAATATACGGATTATTTAAACAATTGCAAAGATGAAAAAGAGGAAGCGGAAAGCTCGGACCTGATTGTAAGTGCCTTTCGTGTTTTACTTTGTTTTTAATATGAAATATTAATGAAACAGCTGTATATTTTTTGCAGTGCCATATTTATAATTACTAATTATTTAACGGTTTATTAGCAGGGAAAACATTTATAATGAACTCGAATATTTTTGGTTTATTGATTCTCATCACATGGAAATTAAATATTATTGATTAATATTTAGTTATTGAAAGAAAATTTTCAACAACAACAAAAAAAAAACATGTAATTTAATTTAGGTAAAACATACATAATGTCTAAGTCAAAAATGATTTGTAAATATTGTAAAAATTAAGCTGTTGTAATGATGAAGTACGAAATAGTAATCTGTAAGATAAGTATTTTTACACAATGGAATGAGTGCTGCATGCTAATTGCGAACATATCACTGAAAACAAAGAAATATGAAGAATTTTCCGGAGTTTAAAAATTTGCCAAAATTTACACATTTTGCTTTTTAATATTTTAGTAGTAATTTAAAATCGCAAATCTGATTATTTTTTTCTTGCTTTTAAAAAGAAATGTATAATTTAAATCTTTTACTTCCTCTTCGAGTATCCTGAAGGAAAACCGGATATCCAGAGATGGAAATCCCTAGATGTATAATGCGCGCATCGTATACATAAAACATTATTATAATGACCTGCAAGTTTCACTCACTATTTATGTACTACGTACCAACTCTTTGAAATGATGAATTGTTGCCTTGTCGTTTGCAGAGATGTAAATCTTTAAATATAAAAAAAAGTAAGAAAATAGAAAAGAAAAACATAAGGGAAAAAAGTGTACCGCATTCTGTAGTATAGTATAATGTTTGTGAAACTTGCAGATCCTTTATTATTATTTATTAAGAAATGGAAAAATTATATTACCTTGCTGTTGACTAATATAATGAGTTTATTTTATTTGTATAAAACAAAATGAAAACAATTAGTTCATGTTTCAGGGTTTATTGTTGTTAGGTGATTCGCGCCAATTAGTCGGTTAATTGTACCTTTAAAAAAATAATTGGCGATTTGGAAAAAAGATTTGTAAATAAAAATAAAATACTATTAATGATTTTTTTTCTTTTTTTGTAGATGTTAGATTTATTTCTTAGCCTTTTTTAAGTCTTTTAATCGAGCAAAAAGTTCAAAAATGTATTTCTTTGCAGAAGAAAACGTTTTTTTAGGGTACAGCAACTTTCATCTTCCTGTATATAATTGAAAAGGTAAGAAAATTAATAACTTTTTAGTGGCAATGAAAGACAATTTATTTGTTAACAATTTAGTGAAAAAATAATTAAAAATAGTTCATTATTTTTGTTGTTATGAGTGAATTATTAAAAGTACTTTTTATCATAAAATATCTGATGACGGATGGTCGAAAAATAATTAATTACCCTTGAACTAATTAACCGATTGCTGTAATTTTATTGTTAATTAAAAGATAATTAATTCAACTATTTAATTAATTAATAATTATTATAATTTTACTGTTTTTTTTAAATTTTTTTCTAGTAAGTCAAGTACTCGCCGAAAAGTACGTTACGCGCTAACGTTAAAGTTGCCAACACTCGGTCTCGACCATACTTGACGAGCTCTGCTTACAGTCCGGTCGCGCGCCTCGCTAACGTTACGCTGTCGATGTTTGCTCCCGTAAATATCACGCCCAAAGAAATCACCTGATATAAAATCAGTAAATTGTTTAAATTTGAAATTTCTTAAAGATTAATAAAAGAAATTTAATCAGTAATAATTTTAAGAAAAATCCATTAGGATCAGTATTTTTTTAAAGATTTTATAAACAAATTACTTAGAGGACTTTTTGTGGTTAAGCCGCAATGACGTGCGATCAGAAAATAATTAATAATACTTGAACTAATTAACTTAGAGGAACAATTTTATTGTCATTTGAAAGGTAATTTAACTAGCTATTAAAAGGTTTAATTATAATAATTTTTTTAGTAATAATAATAAAAAATTAATTAACATTATTTATTTAACACCCTGTATACCATTTGATAAATGTTAAAATAATAAATTTGTCTAATATAATCAAAGCCACTTTAATTAATAATAATTTGGTGATAAAATCATTAAGATTGGTCTAATAGTTTACGAGTAATTAAACATTGTTTAAGTCCCCGATTTATTGGCAGGTTACCCGATATACGGCCATCCGAAATTAATTAATAACAATTAAACTAATCATCGTACAGCCACAATTAAGGTATTATTTTAAAGGGTATTAAATTACCTATTTGAATAATTTATAATAATACAATTTAATTTTTTTTCGAAATTTATTTGTCAACATAAAAATTTTAACACCCTGTATATCATCAATTAAATGTTTAAATCAAATATTTGTTAATTGTGAAGAAAGGAAATTTAATTGGCTTTAATTTGGTGGCAAAATCATTGAGATAGGTCTTATAGTTTTCGAGTAATTAATTATTCTTTATGCACTCGATATACTAGTCGGTTAGCCACCTGTTGCGTCCCTTTAAATCTTTAAATGGATTATGTCATCGTTATGTGCACATGCTTATTTGACCTATATTCCAAATCCATGATGGCCGCCTTTCGGAGAGCCAATAGCAGTAGCGCCAGTGCAGTTCAGCCAACTGAAGCGCAATATAACCTAATAACATTTGAATTTTCAACAACTGTTTTAAGTTTAAAGTTATTTTTTCTTAATTTAACATTAAAATAAACATTGATTTCGTTTAAAAAGTTCCTTTATACGTTCTCAACAATGTTATTTATTGAATAAATAAGTGGTCACTTTAGTTGATAGTTTGAAAAACTTGCTTCGAGTGATTTCAAGATGTGTTGTTGTTTATCAGATGTAGCTAATCCGAAAATTCATTGTTTTAAATATATAATTTAGGTATAATCACATTAATTTTTAATGTGCAAGTAATTTTATATAAAAAGAAGCCTCTTACGTACCTTTACTTCAAATGCCACTTGTTTGGAGGTCCTATTGCAGGTCCAGTGCATCTTATCGAAAGGTGTAAACTCTAATCTGCCACCACAAACTAAAACCAGCAGTGAAATCTAATTAGCTTTTAAAATTTAATAAATTAAGATGTGTTGGCTCCCCGAAATTCTTCTTAGCCATATGTAACTGGGGAAAAAGTGAGTTGAGGACTGCTTTTGGCTGCATTGTTAGAAGTACTTGCAGGATTTCAAATTGGATGCATTTTAAAGCACTTGGCCAATCCATATTAGTTCAAACCTCATTGAAGAAAGTAAATCTGCAAATGGCAAGGTATAATTAACAAATTTGGTGATTTTTCAATATATTTTTACCTTGATATTGTTTCACGGGGAAGAATTGCTTTCCAGTAACATTTCTGGTGGTTATTGCTTTAAAAAGTTAATAACAAATAATTATAAAGGCGCAATGTGCACTTATTTTCAATTTAAAACAGTTATCAATGTTTAAAATGTACTGTAATGGTTTAAAACATTAAAAATCAATTAATAGGTTAATCAAAACAAAAATTTGGATTCAAACCACATGTCGTTGACAATTACAGTTTTCCCTTTTAAATTATAGGAGTCGCATGGGATGAGGAAAATCAACTGAAATCATGCATTTTCACGTTTAAAGTGGATTTTCCCAGCAATTATAGGCTTAAAAATTAAGCTGTAAAAAGATTTAATTTGCAAATTTAATCAGGTTGGATTTTTTCGTATAATAAAAATTCCAGAGCTCATAATTTACGAGATATTAATGTGCAAATAGGACCCCGACAGGCCTAAAAAAATTTCCCTTCGATTATTTAGAAAGGCAAATCAATTTTCCAAAAACTAAACCGACAGAAATTTGAGAAAAAAATATTCCGGTGGGCTCGCAAAAAACTAGAAAGTTTAAGGCCTAAACAAAGCCACAAAAAAATAAAAACCAAAATGGGGAGCTTACGTAAGTTAGAAAGATGCTAATTACCCGCTCAGATTTCCATATTTTCT
>JASKGO010008139.1:0-16396 GCA_030556065.1 Holobus sp. GC000080 | reverse complement strand
TTTCGCATCGGCCCGACTCGCGTTTGTAGTCGCATATAATGATTATTTCGTCTGCTTGTTTTTGTTTCAATTTAATTACGTGAAGTGGAAACTAAAAGCCATGTGCGATATTAATTGGAATATTTTAATGAAAACCGAAATTAAGATTTTTTTCTCGCATTTGAATTTACCAAATTATAAACCCACCCACTATAAATGCAGATAAAATATATTTCTAATTCCTAAAATTATCGCTGAAACGAAAACGTATTGGTGCGTGCTAGACAAATAATACTTTTAATGGGCAAACAATATAAATTTACAACAAAATCGAGCGTATAAATTGTGTGTATGAACAAACGGAACGGAAGCGAACATTCATCTCAAAGTACTTATCACAGCATTTAAAGCGGATTTATTTATTGTGTGTGCAGTGGCCAACAAACTACGTGCTTCCATTTTGCGGCCCACATTGTTTATTGCTATATGCTCATGACGACTCTGCTGCTGCGAAATATTCTGAGTCTTTATTCCTATTCGTTATTCGTACAATAATCATTATAAAGCCTTTTTGTTTTCTCTACGCACCCACTTTACACAATCACTGTATTTTAAAACATCCCCTGTTTATACATTCAGTAATTCCGAATTAACAATAACAATTACTGCACATAATGCAGAACAACCAGTGCAGAGTTCGTTGTTTTTTCGGATTTCGGTTTGTGAACAAATAGGAAAAGGGATGTAATTAAACAGTGTTCTGGTGCGTGATGTTTCAATGCATAATAATGCATTCTCGGCTGTAGTGCGAAATTCGGATTTTAGTTTCAAAAGCTACGGAAATCATTGCACAGGATATAACTTTTGAAATTTATTTGAATCTCTTTCTATGCTGTAAAATTTTTATTTTTTGTCGGTTGTTTTTTTTTTTTTTTTTTTTTTGGTGTGTATGCTTTCTCTGTTGGGATAATTTCCCGAATAAATTACCGGCTGCCAAAAGGGTCTAGGGGATAGCTAATTAATTTGATTTGGGCCACAGTGTTAATTAGCTTCCAATCGACGCCACGAGTGATTAATCATTTGGAAGTTTTTTTCTCAAATAAAAATAAAAACAAAGGGTTTTGGCTACTTATTTGACTTTCAATGTTTTTGGTCTGTTTTTTTCTGAATTAAATGTCTTTTTTAAATTTTGTGTCTAGCCGGCTTCATGTTTTTGTTTCTGATGCATTAGGTACAGACTTTATAATTTTGTTTTGTTCTGTTGATTTTATAGTAATAAATCCAATGATATTTTGTGAATTTATTTAAAATTAAAACGCTTTATTTATATTTAAAATATGATTTTTTTTATAAGAATAAAAAAAACGTAACTTTTAATGTTGTAAGTTAAAAAGGGTTGTTTTTAGTAGCTTCACGCAATATGCAATAAACACAAAAAGCTCAAAAGGGTGCGAAAATGATTATTTCACCTGCTATACATCCAAAAAAGAAAAAAAAATTGAGGGACCGGTGCGTTGGATGAGATAAAGGACGAAATGAGCGAACGTGCAGAGACAATTATTGCTGAAGTACACTTTGTTTTAATTTTTTTTTTGTGCTTTCCTTTCGTACTGCGCGCGAAACCCTCGCTTATCATCTCAACGAGAGCCCTTATGACGATTACGACTTTGTTGGTCGTCAACGGAATCCGGTATTGTTCGAAAATTGCGCTTCTACCATTTCCTTTCAACGCTTGCAGTTATTTTTTAATAGGCTAAGAGATGTGCGGATGTGCAAGACAGAGCGACTGCGAAAATGATGGATTCGCGTGACGGCATAGAGTGAGCTTACCATCCATACACATTGGAGGGATGGTTGCGCATGCAACGAAATGCCGGATTTTCGTTTTGTTTGTACTGGGCTTCGGATATGGAATCATTTGCTTTACGTGATCTTCCACGTTACGACTATACTTGGTCGCTTTTAGTTGCCATAAAGCGGTAACGATCCAAACGTGCCAATGAAGGAAATATCTTCAAATATAAGAACGTATAATGATTAAAAAATATTTTCCGTTGGGATTGTTATTCGTTTTTTTGTATAAACGAAACCGCGGAGTGCGTTTTGCAATTGTTATTCTTTCATTATTAAGTATAGGGCCACCCGCGTTTGCGCCCCTTTTGTCGTTTGATTAATGCGCACCTGTATATTTCACAGATAGCAGTCGCGCGCGTAGATATTCGTTAATAATAATAAGTTCGCATTCAAATAGATCCTCTAATTTAATGTCACATTTTGTGTGCTCTACGTGTTTGTCGAGTACGTCCGAAGAAGTTTGCGCGTCGCAAAGAGAGGGCTTTTGTGCGAGCACCGCGCGCCATCCATCGTGGTGGCAACGTTAAAGGATAAGGAAGTCGGTATTCCGTTTCGAATTATTCATGCATAAATGGGAGCGAAAAGGGAGAAACAGGCAACGGGGATGATGGCGGGACATGTACTGTGCAACATTCCTCCTCGCACAATTCGCCAGCTTTCATTCACTTGTATACAAAGTTGTCCCTCTGTTGTTTCCGTTCCTCTTCTTCTGTTTAACTATCCTCTCGTTCTATTTTAGATCAAATCAAGGTGCGAAATCCTTTCACCTTTCTCGCTTTCTACATTGTAATTAATTTATATTTTATAGTACATTGTAATTCGTAATTTAACAGTTTTAGAACCAATAGTTATACGAGTAGTATGTTTTATGAGGGGGGTGCTTAAGAGCGCTTAATTGATTCGCTAAATTTATTATTTCTGCTTGTTTATAAGTACAAGCCGTTTGAGTTGTCGATTATTTGAAAGTGCAATAGATAGTAAGTACGTGCATTGCGTGCATAGAGCCAGTAGTAGTTATTTGGAACTTGTTGAGTGGCGGTTGCGGTGTGTTTCGGACCGCCGACCAAATCTGTGTCGTTAACTTTTACTGTTGCTATTGCTGGTGGCGGTTAAACCTTATACCGCGCCGCTATTTTCAATACAGCTTTTTAGTGCCCATTGCAAAAAGTACGACTAAAATAGCTTCTAATAATAATATTTAATGGTGGTTTTCAAGAATGTATGTATGTATATCCATCGGATGGATGCGGTCCCCTTTTCCGGTGGATTTTAGTGCCATTTTTATTGGTTCATGCACAACATATAAATAACGCAAACGGCAAACGACGCATTTTATTCGCATGTGAAATATTAAAAAGCGGCATATTTATGGGACAAAAGAAAAGCAAGGATTTTGGAAATTAATAACTAAATGGACCTGCTTAAATATTTAAATGGTTTTGGGCTGGATATTAGATTCGAATTTAGTTGTTTATAGTTGATCTACCTTTATGCATACAATAGCGAATGGAATCGGCCCTAAATCTTGATCAAACAATGTTCATACCGAGTTTCCTGTTTTGAGTCCCTGGATACCTTGCTCTAAAATAACAGATAATGTCTATTGTAGGCGTTTAACTCTAATCGAAATTATATTTGTTTGCTGATCAATTGGAAGGATAACAATGTATAAATTGGGACAGATTTCCTAAGGCTGTAACGTCTTAAAAGTAAATCGCATATAAACAAATAAGAAACACTAAACAATATTATTAAGTATCTCAAAGTTTATACAATCAATCGTAATTGTTCGTATAAATGAAAAAAATTAAAGAAAAAATAAATATAAAATGTAAATATAAATCAAATTTACTATTCGCTTAATGCAGATAATAATAAAGGGTTATTGTGAATAATTGCAGTGGACAATATGCACTTTACATGTAGGTACTGCTGTTGGTCCTGCGAGAATGTATGTAGAACGCAAAATACATAATCACTTTGTGCCGCTGCGTTTTGATGCTAATTACCTGCAGCCGCACATATAAAGATCGCATCGTCAAAATGGCCATTGCAATTAGTGGCGGCTTCGTTAATTAATCGCTTGACCAACCAAGTATTTCACTAATGAGGTTACCTTTTTAATTTATTTTTCGTTTAGTTTTTTTTTAATCAATTGTTTGAACAATTTCTTTTAAATCATTTGAAATTTAAATTGTTATTTTTTTATATAGGAAATGCAGAACCAAAAATTCCGTATTCAGCCAATTTATTAAATTTGTTCCGACTTGATTTTAAGTTAATACTTTTTAATCACCTTGTATACAGGAACTCTAAATTGAATATAAAAAATAAATCGAGAATGGAGGTATTATTTGCAAGTAAAGATGAACCTAAATTGCGCAGCAAGAAATAGTTAAGCTCCGAAAAAAAAGGTGTCTCATAATTGGAACCTTTTTCTTCGGGCACAAGCGGGAAATGTTCCTGAGGCATATATAGATCGAGAGAGGTTATTTTTCTTGGAGCTAAGCGTTATAAACATGGGAACACTGGGAACCCCAAAGCTGCGTATTTCGTCGTCCTTAAAGTCCTCGCGGGAGCCTTTTGTTCCATCCGCGTCGGATTTGGGTGCGTGAGACTTTAACTCTATGCTGCATCTATTAAATTTCACTACCGCTTTTTGTGTTTTTCGCCCACCCCTGCCAAATCGTCCCTACACGTAATCTTTCGCTTGCTTTGGGCGCTTTCGGAGAAAATGTGCGAAAGAAAAAAATAGTTATGCCTTTTCCTATACTGGGCGTTTGAATTGATTATGTTATGTACGTTCAAGTCGTGCTTATAGATTTATTCTGCGGTCTATTTTAATTTCGTAAAACCCCTTGCAGACATTAATATCCCCGAGGACGGTAATTGATTATCGATTCGGCCAGAATCTCTTCGCCTCTACTATATAAATTTATATATAAGCATTTATTTATCTGGTTCACAAGCGCCGCTTCCTTAAATATTTCTCCCCCAACTTTCTTACAGCTTTAATGCTTCGAGATATATTTATCGCGAGCGAACCAACGAACGATAAGCGTTATAAATTTTGATGTTTACTTTTACCTGCGATAAGTACCTATTTATTAGCGTTGCTAATTATTCCATCAGCTCTTTTCAGAAGTCCTCTCTTTCTCCTGCGAAGCGAATGAGCTTTGAGTGAATTGAAAGTTTTCACCGTATATAAATTATATTCGACCCATTTTTAGTTTTGATAAAGGGCTGTTTTGGTGTGCTCTTCAAATTTATAGTTTTTGTTTTCCGTTTTGCATTCTTTAGAGTGCTCTCTTTCTGATACCCTTTTGTAGAAAGCACAAAGCAAATTAAAGGATGCGCTCTGAAAGAATGCAAGTAATGGTACACTTCAAAGGACTACGTCCTTCGTTTATTATTATTTTTTAGGACTTTTTTTATAGTTGCATTTTTCATCTAGCTGCTAGATGGATTTCTTTTATGTCGGTTGCTTGGCATTCATTTGTTGGATATTTCAAAGATTTATTTATTTTGCGTTTCCCCGTAGAAAAAAGAATTTAAAATTCATTTAAAAAACATATAGATATTCGAAGCGCAGTTTCAAAGCTGCAAATGAAAGCTCTTTGGCAATAGGTATAGAGTGTATAGACTGTGGAGAAACTACAGGGATTCACGTATGACAGATAATAATGGATCAAAGTCGAGAAGAGCGCATTGAAGAATTGCATAGATATTGAATTATCGGCGGTTTCATATCTCTATCGTATTCCTCTTTCTGTGTGACTGTGCGTTTCGATGCAGCCGAATTACAACGAATCAAAACAGCAGCTACAGAGAGAGAATAAACAAGCGATCGATATCTGCGTTTTCCTGTGCTCTGGTGATTAATTACTTCACCGCGCTATCATCTGCATCAGTCGACGCTCTGCACGGATCACTTGGAAAATTTAATTACTCGCTGCAAGTTTTCACCACATTCGCACACACATATTGAACTATTTGGTCATATTCGAACACCACGAAAATATTAATTTTCTTTAATTTTTCTATAATGATATGTTCCCTTAATGTCTGTTTCAGGATTTTAAATGTCAATTGAAAATGTATAATTTTTTTTTCCAAAAAATAAATTAATTTAGAAGGTTCTAGGTATATTTAGATTACCTTTATCATCTGTAGTATTTATGCTTGGGCTTGGGCAACATTTGCACGGTGGTCACCGCTGACGCTTTTTACGCTCGCACTGAAGGTACCCGCTGAATTAACGACGGATAAGGGACCGAATTTGCATTACCGGCCACACAAACTGCATGTACATATATGCATACACTAGCCATCTCTCTTTTTCTCCCAGCGTGTGTCTGCATTATACATATATTGTGTATATATAGAACGCAAAGACATCTAATATGCAAATTGCTTCCGCTCGGCAAATGTATGCAAAAAGTGCACCACCGCATTCGGGCCCGCAAATTAGTTCGCGAAAAATTGCCGGCACTAAGTTTTGGCGCGTCCGAGAAAACGCCCACTTTTTGCTATTATTATTAATTTCAGTGTATTTGCCGGACAGTTTTGCCATTCTGCATTTTCTTTGTGCATTGTTTATGGAGCGCAGATTCTGTTTGTGTGTGCATGTACACTATGCGCTATTGCTGGAGAAAATGAAATATATAAAAAGGCGTCCGGGGGCGGTGCAGTAAACAGATAGGCAACGGGTTCTCGCATGTAATTTATGCTCCGGAGTTGTGGCTGCGAAAGAGACTGATGGCAGTCATTAGGAAATGGCCGCAACGGCCGTTTAAAGATAACAAATCAAACGCTTAAATTACTGAAAGCGCCGTGCTCGCTGCCTTCAAAGGAAACAAAAGGGCGCGCACACATTTACGGCTTGCTTGCTCGTTGAAAAGTTTATAAATCGGTAATTTGTTCGTCGAGCGCTGTGTGTTTTGTTGTTAGTTTTCCGATCGATTTGCTCGTAGTTAATTTCAAGTTTGTTTTGAATTCAATTTTCGTCTTTCATCATGGCTGCGTATGTGAAAATTTAATGTTTAATTGGAGATTTTATCTATAATTATATGTTAAAAGTTTAAGTGTCTTTTGATCCTATTTTAAATGTATACTACAGTAACCGTAAATTTTTGATTTGCAAATTTTTACACCCTGCATTTAAAAATTTAACTCGGAAATTAATTTCTTCAAACTTTTGCAAAAAAAATTTCTTTTGGGAGCTACTGAAAGAGGAGTTTAAACTCTTCTACTTTTTATTATAAAAGATCCAATATTATTTATCTCTTTTTCGTAAAAAGTGCATGTTTACGTTTATGCCAATATTTGGAGTATCATAAAAGCTCAAAAAGCTTCAGAACTTAAAACTTTTTCTTCTTCTTCTCGTGTATCGTGCATGTTACATGAATGACTTACATTTTCGTTTTATACCTTTTGCTTAGAGGTATGAACATTTTAATATTTTCTTGAGTTTTATGTTAAAAGCTCCTCCATTTGTTGATAATGTTTCTTTTTATATACTTATATATTTTTATTTAAGTAAAATAATAATCTGAAAATAATACAAAGAAAGAAAATTAAAAGTCATAAAAATGGAAACCCATTTAGTGACCTGTGCGCTGCTGATTAGATAAATACATAGTTAATTAGGCCGAAAACGAAGGGTAGTTTATTGGAACTGTCCCCGAGCACATTTGTTGCGGAGCCAGTGTTCGTTCTCGTGGGAAATTATGACCATTTTTCCACCAGCAACCAACCGACAAACCGCCACATCGAAACTTATTTGCGGTGAACCGGACGGAAAACTTTAAATGCGAATTCGTTACGTACAACTCATATAGTAGGTGGGTACATTCATTCGGCGGGAGAATTCATTCGAAATTTGAATGACACTCGCACTCGATAGGTAAGCGTGCTAGAAGTTTGCCGAACAGTTTGCAAATAAGTTTTAATCATGCATGGAAGGCACTCCGAGAACGTTCTTGTTGTCGCGGAACATCTCTCTCAATCCATGCGGAACATGCATTAGCTTATCTACAAAACGGGAACCGATTCGATTGGAACTCCAGCAGATAATGCTCACAGCTGCCGTCCTTAAAACGAGGAAGCAGATAATCCCCGTCTTGATTATGTTTTAAATTGGACACTTGAACTTCACTTTACTTTTTTAATTCGTCGTATTCTTTTGTCCGCTTTTCTTGGATTTTCCCTGAATTTCCAATTGCCGTGTATTTGTCGGACGAATTTAAAAGAGGACGAGCGGAATCTATCAATTAATTAATTTCGTTAGTGAGTCGCTGGTCGATGGTAGATTAAAGCTGCTGAATGAGAGCGGTCAAGGAAGATAAGAGTGGGTGGGTCTGGTCGCCGGGTCGGGTTCGTTCGCCCCTGGAAAACGCACCCTGCATTCCAGATAGCTAGCTGCTCCTCAAATCGCACTCAGCGCTCCGCTTCTTCTGCTGCCAATCGACCGGACCTATAATAATAAGATCCAATTAAGTTTTATGTGCTAAGCTTTTCCTGCTTTATTTCTTTGCTTGCGTTCCTTTTTCGTTGTACACTTTCCTACAGATGACCTGTTTTTCTAGTGTTTATCGTTAATTAATTTTTTTTTCATATACTTTTTTTGCTTTTTGAAGGGAAAATTCTAGTTTTTTTTTCAATTTATAATAAAAACAATCATTTTATTTTTAAAGCAATCTCCTTAACAAATTGACATAGTAAAAATATGCATCCAATTAAAATGGTTTTTCATTTACATTAAATCCACGAACACAAAATATTTGCTAATATTTATAGAGATTTTCTTTGAGTTAATATTTGCATTGCAACGGCGAATGGGAAATCTCTTTGATTACCGAGGATTACACTTCGTGTGACGCTCCCACGGGACTCGCTCGTTTTCCAATTAACTTTTAATCGCCACCAAATAATTACACCATACTTATTAATACTCCTCCGGCGCACATCCGTTTACAAATTTATGCAACTCTGCTACGTTCATATATTTGCGTGTTCAAGGAAACCTGACAGCACATTTAAAAAAAAGCATATATTATTCAAACAATTAAAAACTTCAAAGACAGTTTCCGCAGAGTTCAAAACGAAGCATTTAATTGCGCGCATTGAAATTAAAATGTTTTCCTTTACTTTCAGTGCGTAGAACTAAAACAAAGCTAGGCAAATAAGTCGCGAGTATAACTTTCGTCTTTGATATACGAGAAAGGCGAAAGTTTTCCTTCGGAGGGTTTGTAAGAGGGTTAAGAAGATTGCGTAGTAGTAGCCGATTCGATTTCTATGTAAAAGTGGTTTTTTTTTTGCCAAAGCAAAAGCGACCTTTCTTGGTAACTTTGTTTCACCAGTTTCAAAATTGAAATGAAATAATAATGAAAGTAATGGGGTTGCATTTGTTTTTCTGTTGCAGAATGAAGTGTTTGGTGCTGTTGGTCTTCTCAGTGCTATTGGTGGTGAACTACGTGGCAGCCGATGGCGAGATATGGGAGGAGGACGACCACGAGGTCCTTATCAGGAGCGAAAGAGGTGCCAAAAATAGGGGTATGCGTAAGTCATCTCATCATTCATCTAATTTAATAATTACTAACATAAATTATAAGCAACGGCTTTACTAACCACTTAATAATTGTTTTTGAGCTTTACGGACTAATCTTGTAACATAATTACCATTTTTAAATTGAATAACTATTTTAAATTCATTGTCATTTTTCCATTTTATTAATTATTTTTAATGAAAAATATTGATTTTATTTAAATACCGACGTATATTAAGCGAGGGACTTTATTTTTTTTTAACATCGTTTTCCTTACGTTTTTACAATGCCATTTCAAACCTTTTTTATTTATTTATTTACAATTAATGTGAAATTCTAATAACCGTTTTTTTTGTTTTTTTTTTTTAAATGAAAAAAATATTTATTTTTCTTAAAATAGTTGTTAAAATTTAAAAATGGAAGAAAATTTATGCAAATGACGCACCGGAAAAATAATTATAAAACTACTTGGATGAATATGAGGTTGCTTACACCCGTCTATGTACTTTTTTTTCATTAATTTTTTTTTTCCATTATTTTTGCGTTCGATTGTTCGATTTTTAATTAAATATGAATGTATGCGCCAGCTCAGGCTTTCTATGAGTGTCACGTATTATGGTTCGGAAATTAATGCGAACGAAATCAATTTCCCCTTTCGAGAACGACGTTAATTGATTTCCCTTGCAACTTGGCGTGTTGCATGCGAAATCCCTTGCATCCTTCCTCTATCTCTTCTTTCACGGTTCATACTGTGTGGCGTAGAATATCTATATCTGTAGTACCTGCTGTGTACAATGCAATGCAGTAGCCATGCTATAGAAATGACTAGCTAGATCTCGGGGAGAGAAGTTAGTTTTAAAAGGGGGCGGCCAGGGCGGCAATGGGGTTAGGTCGTACTACGTGGTGGCGGTGCATCGGATGGTAATTAGAATGGCAAAACGAGAGGTTGGGTCATCGGTATCGCTACCCTTGTCTGCATACATCTTCCGAAATGTCGCCCGGAATTATTTATAATCCCGAGAAGGACCTTCGCGCCCTTCCTGTCGATAGTTTGTTAGTCGGTTCAGAGGAACGTAAATTAATTCTTCGCTTTTTATTTCATTTTTATTTTTTCTATTTTAAAGCTTGTAATTTTAATTTCTATTATGATGCCGATTTTTTAAGAGTTTTATAATTTTTGACTGAGGTGGTTTGGAAACTGATGGTTTTATAATGCCACCTTCAGATTATTTAATTGAAATTGTTCCTTAAAGATGTGGGTGCTCAGTAAGCTAAATCATTAAAAGATAAGTTTCAAACTTCGTCTTCAGTGGGTGTTCTGATTATATTTATAAACCATTTAGAAAGCCATAACTTAAAAGCGAATATATGGATTTTAAAAATTAATTACATCATGAAATATGTAATAAGAAGGCCACCACGCCATTTGGCAAATTTTGAAAGTTGCCATGCAGTTAGAAAGAAAGGAGCTGTGGTCAGATATTTGGATTTAATCATTTTAACATTAAATTTGGCAGGGGGCTGAGGGGGCAGGGATTTTAATAATTAACGGATTTTTCTTCAAAGTCAACCGTTTCCAATTGACAGGCTGAAAGGCAAAATTACATAAAAAATGAGCTAAAATTGTTAGATAAAAATTATAGAAGTTCATCACATTTTGATAAATAAGAAAATTATGATCCGAATTTATTGTTTATCATGGCTGATAAGTTTTTGTTACAAAATTTAACTCCTAAACAACAATTTTAGCATATTTTGACAATTTTTAACTTGAACCGTTTTGTTCTCATCCCGTCAATTCAAGAGGGTTGCTACTTTTCGTTAAAATACCCTGTAGTAGTTTGCTCTTTGTGCATCAGATACAGTAATGATTATATTTGTTCAAATAACTGTAGCCACAAAAAAAAATCCCCGTCCATGGAAAAGTTTCGAAACGGCACAAATACAATATTTTCGTGTGTGCGTTACATTATATTGGAAAGCAGGTCTGCGTTATTTAAATAATAAACATAAAGCTGGAGTAGCAGTATTCATATTTTTCGGAATTCCAAAACCCCTTTTCATTAAAATTCCATATCCATTCGCTCGCATCCGTTCGATTTGTATACATATCTTTATGTATATAGCGGCACTGTACATATAATATGCGAAGTATACATGGGGAAAATGTATAATATAAATATCGACTGAATAATATTATTAAAATTGCATTTGGGTAAAAGCGTGCGACGACCGACCTATAGATAACCGAAATGCAACTAAACACCCTTGGGGATATTGCACCCTTGCATATTTATTTCATCTGTGCTCTTTACAGGATCGTTCGAAAATATTTGTTGTTTGAAAGGGTAATGGTATTTTATAGAGGATAACTACAGTTCTCGGAAGAAAATGTACAATGCGGAATTCCAGCAGAAATTAAACTCATTTCTGTATGCGCACTTCTTGTGCATTATTACATGAGTCGGAAACGGTCACATTTCCCAGTAAGGTCCTTCGTGTTCGTGCAAGAAGCGGGTAAAATGTATGTCACACGAAAGGAAGGCGCACATGGAAAACCTTTGAATACCAATCGGTTTTCCATTGCTATATATCGAGTAAGGCAAGAAAAAAAAAACGAAAAAGGGACCTGCGTTGACAATTGACGACTTCTTTTAACCTCCGGGGGACCCATAAACGAAAAACCCATTAGCAACATTTTCACATACATTTCCAATATGTTGTTAACGTTTTCCTCACAAACGCCACATATCTCTTTATCATATCTTTAGTGTCTATGTAAATATATCTACTATATTCAATTTACTCGACGCTATGCAGGTGGTGATGTGAGAAATGCAATCGCCTTGCGTTGCATCTTCTACAGAGGATTATTTAGAAATTCAATATCGCGCCTTCGTTCGGTTTGTACAGTTTGTAGGTACTTTGGGTTATGCAAGTGATAGTTACAGAATAAAGTAAGCCCTGAAAAGAGCGGCGGGTTGGAGGCGGTGGTCGTACAGAAGGGTTGCCCCACTGTCTCGTTCCTTTCCTGAGGATAAACCTTCGTCAAACGGTGTTCGTCGTCGGCGACGTTGCTCAAAGGGATGCGATGCGTGCATTGCGGGAAAATCGAGAAGAACGTTGCTCGCTCTCTTCCTGTTTGTAATCTTATACAGTAGAGTCGCTTTCGTTGTAAACTGTAAACCGCCCTCGCTCAACTTCGCCGAAATTATCTCTTAATTTACATCTTTCCTCCCTGGGGGAGACTGCAAATGCTTAATCAAAATCCTAATTTTCTCGTATTTCGCACTTGTGATTGGTTGATGATTCAATTTCGGGCGATTTTATTCTCGGAGGGTGTTTATTTTAAGGAATTGTTCGAGTATTATTTTAAGTCTTTTTATAATTAATCTACTGCCGCGTGTTTTAACAAACCAGCAAGCGAAGTAGCTGTAATTGAAAGAAATCCAATTGCGATTTTCTCCGAAAAGACTGGCTTATTTACGGTCTTGTCGTAATATATTTCCGGAATCGAGGGATTTATTTCGGTTGTTGTCTTTAAGAATGTTTTCTTAATAACGTTCATTACTCAAGTTGACTGCCTTGCTTCAAACGTAAATCTCCAATCTCTTTTCTGAACCTTAGCTCTAAATAAACCCATTCGTTTTTTATGGCGTTTATTTTATTGCTTTTTCGCTTACCAATCATTAATTTATATACAGTGTCTGCTAAATTTTGATGATTTTGTTTGCATATGATATAAATTGAATGATTTAAAAGAAAACTCAATTTTTTTTTAAAACCTTACTTTAAATTACAATAAATATATTTTTAATACATTTTCTTTCGAGGTACAGTAAAGTTTATGGACTTTTTTGTCAATTCATAAACCAAAAAGTTTATTTCTTTTTTGCAATAATTATTTTGATGGTTTCATATTTTCAAATCATTGAAATAAAACAAATTTTAATTTTTTTACTATAAAATATCGTCAATATAACATAGCATTTAAAAGTACGCTTAAATAAAATTTAAAAGTCACTTTTAAAACTGTAAAGAGCTCTTAAAGTAGCTAACAGTTAGTTTTAGTCATAAAACTAAAAACATGAGGGTTGGCCCGTTTTTTTTTTTCAATTTAATACGTGCGCACGGACAAATAAAACGCAGTCATCGAAATCAAGTAGCAACAGCAGTAGCAGCAGAAAGCAATTTCACGTATTCTTCGTTGTTCTTCGCATTAAAACCGCGATAAATCAACGAGCGAGCCGACGGCGGTAAAGTACCACTAACATACACTAAAGAGGAAAAGAGTTTTCGCTCTTGCCATTTTCGCTTCTGCTGCTGCTGCTGCTTCTGGCATTACTTTTGCTGTTTTTACTTTCGCTGTGTAACTGCACATACTCACATTTAGAATAATGTTGTATTTTTAGAGTTTGTTTGTGTGCGTTTCGCGATTTTCATCGACTTTGTAATATATTTACAGCCTACTTCTTTGGTATTAGAGATTCCTGGCGGAAATTGATGCGCCGAACATAAAAATGTTGTTAAGAACAGGTTGATATTGCTCTTGCCATTAAATTATATAATGCCAAAACATTAATTAAGTTTTATGTAGTACTTAAAATCATTAATTTTATGGTGGTTGATATCTCTTTCTGCTTTGTATTTTAATTATAAAATAAAACACAAATTTCATTTCTGAAATAAATGTTAATTAACTTTAAATTTTTACTCGAAAACTAAACTGGAAAAAGTTTTTTTCTCGTTGAATTACCTTCATTAACATAAAGAAATAATGCTGATTTATTACTTGCATATAAAACAAAAGAAAGCTAAATTTTATCGATGGAGAAAAATATAGAGTTCGATTTTATAGCCGACATTAATACAGAATATATAGTATTATATATATAGTATTATTATATAGCCGGTGGAAGAAGTGGAAAAGAAAAGCTTTTATCGTTTTGGTTCCGTGCGGACACACTTTCATACCACGTCGTCCCCTATCCTGCAACCTCCATTTTTTCGTAATTGTTAGTCGGAGGCGGCGGAACGGCTTATGGGAATTCAATGCGGAATAGGAAAAAAATTATACCGGCGGCAAATTGTTCTCAATATATAAGTCGACCACTTTAGCCAAGAAAACACTCAATGGAAGATTGCAACTAACCAGTTTTTCATTGAAAATATTTTATGATCCCGAAAGCTTTCACCACCAATGATATCCTGGGGCGCTTTCACCCCAACAAACCGTATACTTTATGTGTGTTTTTCGGTGGCTGTGTGGGTTACAGGTACAGCTTAAGTTTCTGGGTTTTTTTACGGTACAAAAATGTTTCGCTTTTTATTTCAAACCCCATTTCAATATTTTTGATGAAAACCAATAAGTGGTTTTCCTCCAGTAAAAGAAAAACTGCTTTTATGGATATTTTTATTAGACGCTTTTTAAATTATGGATTGAATAGTTTTGTTTAATTAAGCAACACTTTCTATGACATTTTCTAGAGCGAAAAATTTAAAATTTTAACTGTGTTTAATATGATGAAATTGAAAAATAACTCACGCATAGTTTTTACTCGAAAAGTACTGTTTTATTAACTCATAACTTAAATGTCTTGTGCATACTTTAAGTACTGAGCTAAAGTTTCTCAATATATTAGCCGTAGTCAAGCGTACCACAATGGCATTTGATGGCCAATGAAGGAACACCTTAGCAATCTTGCTAAGCCTTAGTTTTCAGCCTTTGTTTTTACCCTGAAAGCTTCTAAAATTTCAATAAAAATTACTCAAAACAAAAAACTCTTAATGCATCCATAAAGAGTGAGCGATGAAAAACTTTTTGGGCGGTTGTCAGTGTGGCATGTACTACGTATAGAGAAGAAAAAAAGTGATGGAAAGCGATGATTAATTACTAATTGATGATTTCTGCGGCCCCCCTCGTCTCGTTTTATATGGAGCATTGCGTGACACGACTGACATTACATGTAGCTCGTAATGTTTGCACACACTTCGATGTATATGATAACGGATTGTGTGTCTAGTTCTTCTTCATTCGCCCCCGCAGAAGCGCACACTCGCTCACTCACATTTTAGGCCTATGTATTTGCACAAAAGCGATAAATGCAGTGTGTGCGATGTAATCCTGCCGATATCTAATAACATTGCAATCAATCAAGTTGCGGTCAGTTGATGAAGAATACCGTGCGTGATGTATTAGCCCTTTCTTCGTTCGATGCGCGCATCAAAATACATCTGATCGAATGTTTTGATTGCATCAAAAGCTTCTTGTCCGTTTGTATAAGCGTTTGAATCCTTGATATGGAATGGCTATTGGCCACAAAGGAACCCTTTGGCCGTTCCTCGGTTCTCCGCACAATGCGCGGATTATTATTATTATTACTGTTATTGGGTTTCTGCTGCAAACCAAGCATTAATTCATTGTGTATAAGTTATAATCCATTTTATTGAATTCGAATATTGGCAATTTTCGGTAATTAATTATTAGTTTCGACTTTCCAGGGTTATTTATAGAGGATGCTATTTGTATGGCTTAGTTTTATCTGGTTTTACTTTTTTTTTTGACTTTTATGATATACCGCTTGTTGAAATTTTGTCGATTCTTTTGTTTTTATAATTTGGAAGAATTAAAAAAAAGATTTTTATAAGCTTTTACCAAGTTTGTTTTGAATTCAGGCTCCCGAAGTAGCTTTTCGACCTTTTTTAATTAAGTAAAATATTATTAATTCTTTTTTTTAATTTAAATTTTAATTAAGCAAAATATTAATAATTAAAAAAGTAATTGCTTCACAATGATTAATAATCTCGTATACATTTACATTAAATAAAATTACCATTTGCAAGAATAAAGAAATAACGGTTTTCTTTTAAGAAACATTTTTCTTAAAGCTTTTTATTAAAATAATTTTTTCAAGCATAAAGAGTATAGCATTTAAACACGAATACAATTTTTGTTGCAAAGGCAAATCACTTTTTTTTTATTTAAAAGTCTTTTGAAATATTTATCGTTGACACGC
>JASKGO010008136.1:0-26238 GCA_030556065.1 Holobus sp. GC000080 | reverse complement strand
TTTTTCAAAGGGCTGCTGCATAAAAACGAGAAAGTGCAGGAGCTTCAAAAAAATGTTAAAAGATACTCCTCATTGAATACTAGTATTTAGCTTTTTTAAAATTTCCAAAAGTTATAATGTGGAGTCGGAAAAAAGTAAAGAAAAATTTCCCACGTAATTTCCTATATCCACCTCGGCGCTGGGACACCCTGTATACTTTTTAAACAAAGTTAAAATTATTAAAATCGGTCTCATGGTACTCGAGTTTTTTTATTCTTTTATATTTTTTTTCCTAGTTTATTTACACCTTAAAAAATGTTATAATTATTTAATATTTTCCTTGTTTTAAAGTTATCGTTATTTAAATGAGTAGTTCGTGCTATTTTTCATTTAAAGCAAATTTAGTAAATTTTAAATGTTTAGAAAAAAAAAATCATTAAAATCGGTCTAATGGTACTCGAGTTTTTTTCTTTTATATTTTTTTCCTAGTTTACTTGCACCTTAAAAAATGTTATAATTATTCAAAATTTTCCTTGTTTTATAATTATTGTTATTTAAATGAGTAGTACGTGCTATTTAACTATTTTTCATTTAAAGTAAATTTAGTAAATTTGAAATGTTTAGAAGAAAATTAAAATTTTAATAGCAACAAAATAAAATTACATTGTAAGCAAAAATAGGAAAAAATTAGCAGTAAATGAAAAGAGGGCCTAGGGTGGCTAGGAAACCCATTCATGGCCATCTAGAATGAGATTTTAAAATGGAATTTTTGAGCACTTCAAAAATTAAAAATTAATGAAACGCATATTTTTAAAGTCAGAAATATCCATAAAATCCAAAAAAGGGAAAAAAAGAGGTAGGTGTCATTTAAAAATCAAAAGTTAGGGTCATTTCCGGTGAAACCGGAAGTGCAAAAAAATTACAATTTATGCCAATAAATCGGAAATGACATCTTATATTATATTACCAATTTTTATAAAAATCGGTTGATAAATAAAAAAATGACAGGGGTGGCCCTAAAACCGTTGTCACCCGGTATAATAATTCTCATAATAAAGTTAGCTGGCCACTAAAAATTTAAAGAAAGACCCTGTATTGATTTAATAAATACTCGTATTCGTATTTATTATGAAAAAGTGGACCCCTATCGTGAGATCGCGTGTTCAATGGAAAGTATAAAGGCTAGAAACAACCCGCATAGTGGTTTCGTGACTGTTCGTGTTTCAGAATACTTCGTGAATTGTCGTGTCACTTGTGTCACGCACATCACGCATGTCACGCCATTTTATCACGATTTTCGGACCGGATTTTTCCATTCTTTTGTTTGCCTTCTTCTCGTCCGTGTGTGTTCTGAATATTATAAAAATTATAATGGAATCCCAGTTGTTTGTACTCTAGAACTTATAACATGAGTAAAAGAAAGTTCGAAGTTGAAAACGATTTAAAAAAGAATCCGAACGATGCGAGATATGCGTTTATTGAAATTAGAAACCGAAAAAGCAGTGTTTGGGAACGGTTCACCCGGGTTCAATTCGAAGACCAATTCGAGGACTTGGCAAGATGTGAAACATGCAAGGAATTACTGATGTATTCCACGAAAACCGGCACCGGAAGCCTGCTACGCCATAAATGCCCACCTAATAGAAGCACTAGCGTACTAAAGCAACCACCGAAAAACCATTCAACGGAACCAAAAATTTCATCGAATTCGTCCAAGGGGGATCACCACGAATTTTATAATAAATTTTCGTTTCTTATTTCAAGTGATTTAAGCCCTTTTAGTGCCCTTGAAGGTATCTATTTTCTTTACTATTTTTGCGTATAAAATAATTAATTGTTTAAATTAAATTCTCAGGTGATGAATGGCAAGAAAGTGCTTCAGGGAGTAATACTGTACCACTAACTGAAACAGCAAAAAATCCTTCAACACAACCGAAAATTACCTCTTATTTGGACAAGAACGTCCCCTTGCAGGCTCAGGAAGAAATTAATAAGGAACTTCTGTTTTTCATTGCAAAAGATTTAATGTCGTTTAGTGTAGTTGAAGGTAAAATTTAATTGCATTTAAATGAATTAATAATTTAATTGTTTTTTTTTTATTCAGGTGAAGGATTTGGGAGTTTTGCACAAGAATTAATCAATTTTGGAGCACAGTTTGGTTCCCAAGATATTAATAATGTTTTGGTTACTAGTCGCAAGTTAATACAAACTGTCATTCCACAAGAGTACAATTCGGTAAAGTCCACATTAGAACCAATTTTAAAAGAGGAGGCCCTATCTTTTACCACTGACATGTGGATAGATGAAAACACGCAAACAAATTACATTTCTTTGACTGCTTATTTCATTAACGACGATTTTCAGTTTAAAAATAAGCTTTTGGGTGTCAAAGAATTAAGAGTGTATAAAAAAACTGCAGAGCATATTTTGGCTTCAATTTTAGACATTCTACGTCAATTTAATATAGAAGAACAATTAAAAACGGCAGTAATTGTCACCGGCAATGATACGGACATTATTGGTGCATTTAAGGGCTACAAAACCCTTTCTTGTGCTTGTCGTAATTTAAATTTGGCCATAGAAGATGTCTTCGAAAAAGAAATTGGCAAACATCGGACTGAAGATGACGTGGATTTTGAGTTTATGGAGATCCGCAATTTAATTGAAGCATCAAAAAAGGTGATTGGTCACTTTAAGCATTCCAAACTTAATAAAATGCAAAATGTGAACATGCGATGGAATTCAACGTTTTGGATGCTAGAATTTATTTTCGAAAAATTCGACGAAATCCAACAATTTTTAGATCAAGTCAATGAAACCGACAAAATAGCCTCAATTGATTACAACTTACTTCAATCGTTGGTGTCCTTTTTAAGAGTTTTCAAGGAATGTTCCGAGCAGTTAAGTTCGGAAGGACAACCTACAATCCACACTTACTCTTTGTGGTTTGAGCATTTCAAGAGACATTGTTGGGGAAGTTTATGGTCCAGGGGTCCTATCGAAAAATTAAAAAAATGTATTTGGACAGCTATTGTAATCAGAATGGAGCCAACATTAATTCACAATGCTGCCCTATTTTTGAACCCACAATACAAGCAATTGCAGTGTCTATCTGAGCAACAACGACTCCTTACTAAAGCCACAGTAAAATCGATGTTACAAAATTTACAAAATGACGATACAATTGCTGATGGGGACGAATTTGAAAATTTGCCTAATTCCACATCAAATTCAGCGAAACGTAAATCGAATTTTTACCAATTTAGGGACAAGTATCCAGTTGGAGACGATATGAAAGATTGCGCAGAAACAGAAATATATTATTATTTGGAGATGGAAATTGAAAATGTTAACGAAGACGATGATGAAATTGATGTTCTTAAATATTGGAGTAATGTGGAAAATCTTCCACTGCTTAAAAGATTGGCAAAGAAAATACTTAGTGTGCCTGCAAGTTCTTCAATAAGTGAACGCCTTTTTTCAAAGAGCGATCGAATTCTGGTGGAAAGACGATCGCGAATGAATACGGAAAACTTGGATCAAATGTTATTTCTTCATAAAAACTTGTAGTTTTTTTATATCATTTTATATACCTTTTCCATCACCTGTAAAAATATAGTTGTATTTTTTGTAAAACTACATTTTATTTTTAATAAATAACTTGATTATTCACGCGTAAATTATCATTCAGCGCCTAATTCTTAAATACGGAATGATTGTTAAATTGCGAATCACCGGTAAATCATTTCATTTTAAGATATCCGTATAGGGTGCATCATAAAATTCTTTAATTTTCAAATTAGAAATAAGATTATTATTGAGCGAAATTTTATTTATTTTTAATGATAATAGAAAGATATTGCCCTGTTAAATTCTGCCAGTAAAGGAACAAAATTTTGATATTCTACCAAAGTTATCAGGTCTATTATTTCTATCATCTAAATATTGCACTTGAGCCTTTAAATTTGTTTGAGCTTTGGCATTTACGCATTTCATAAATTAATAATGAAAATAATAAAAAATCGACCAGTTGGCAGCAGTTAAAATAAGTGCTTTGACTTAATTAATCCAAAGATCGCCAGCAACAATACCAAAGTTGGTCCCTAAATTATCAATTTTTTAACGAAAAAGGTCTCACTTATTTTTGCGCTCAATTTTTCACTGCTTCGCCAAGTTGAGGTGGTTGAAATTTGTCTCACACTTTCACTTCAGAGGCAAGATTTTCAACACGAGCTGAATGAACGATATGACCTACGACAATCAATTGGATTGAAACGATTAATCCAATATCAATATCGTATTATGGGTTCCGTTGGAAATCTATTTCGGCTAAAACTACAACGAACTTTTCTAAATTTATTCCATTTCGACCGATTTCAAGATATTTTATATTTTTTTATTAAAAATAAAATGGTATACTTCCTGCAACTTATTCATGTACAATACCGTTGACTGAAAGAATACTTTGTTTCATTATTTAGTTTTTTTTTTTATAAAATCGATGCTTGTAAAAACATTTATGTGAATCCCTTTTAATTATATTTTCTTATATTTTCTTAGTTCAAAAAAAGTATTTTTTAATAAAAACAACTTTATTTTTTAAATGGATGAATTTTCTACTCTTTACTGGAGTGGATAGATAAATCCGATAAATCCACCTCATTATCTAAATAAATAGAAATGGGACTAATGAATGGACCAGTATATGTTTAACCGAAAAAAAAATATATATGTATATTATTTTTATTTATCATGTTAATTTGGTTATTATGAGAAAATCAAAACACAACAAATAATTTAAAATAATGTTTATTTTAGTATTAATAATTAAAAACATTCAATCAAAAAAATAAAACAAACAAGTCCATTAATTTTCATAATTAGTATAATTACAGAGCAAATATTGATATAAATATAACTGTTTCAGTGTTTTGAAGCGAAAGATTGCTGCGGGGGATGCTGTTTAAATAACATATGCACTGACGGTAAATATATTTCTTGCAATATTAAACAAAACTTTAAAACTATTAAAAACGTTTTTCTTTTAAGCTACGAGAAACTGCTGGGACTATGAACACTTATGTCTTTTTCATCCATGTTTTGGCGAGAGCGTTTGCAAAGTGTATCAAGCTTGGGACGGCAGCGAACCGCAAGTTTACTGCGAATAATCTCCAGTTTTTTTCACGGTCGATTTAGAATCCGGCTTGACAAAAATTGGTACATTACCTTCCATTCCTTCAATTTAATTAAATACAATTTTATTATTTTAGAAGCAATAGATACAACAAAATAAAAAAAAATGTTAAAAACTCACCGGTAGGTGTAGCCATTTCCACGTCGACATTAACAAAATCCTCATTGAGACCGTTCTTCACCACCTGAATTTCTTCGGCGTCCATTACATCTTTGTCCGTTTCTGAAACGAACAAATTTGCAAATGCACTTTTGCGACTTATGAATTAACAAAGAATGAAACAAATGAAAACAAATAAAAACAGTACCTGGATGTTGATCAGTGATGGCTATGTCGTTATCAGAACATTTGAGCAATTTATAAGACTGAAACAAAAGAATGACAATTAGGTATTTGCAGGCGAGCGACATTTTCACAACACGACGCTCGATTCTCTTTGCTAATACGATAAGTGGCATAGAAAAAAAAATGTCACTCCGGGTCAGCCTTATCATTACCGTTAGCACTTTCCGTTCTGGATTGTAGTAATCATAGAGAATTACAGTTGCATTTGCCTGATTGCTCACCACGGCGTTTTCATTGATGATAAACGAAACACATTCCTGTCCGTCGTCCAAATCGGTCAAGTAAAGAACAACACGTTTTTCGAACTCTTCAAACTTTTTCACTTCTGCAAAAAACACATATTAAATGTTTATAGAAAAGCAATAGATATGAACTAAAAATGTGCAATTTACTGGTATCATTTTGCTTTGTAAGTTGATGAAGTGAAGTACGATCCGGCTCATATCCCGAAGGTAGTTCCACTTCCAAAAGCATCATGTTGATCAATTTGCGCCTAATTTGCATGCATATCACTATTGATGTGATTGAGCATTTGTCTATATTTGAAACTGGTTGGACGTCCACATTTAGGTCAAACAGTTCGTTGTTTAGCGGTCTTAGAACGTTGTAAGTCACTGAAAGCTAAAAAAAATTAATAGAATTAAGCAAAATGAACCGAAAATGCGGGTGTTATGGTTTACTTTGTTAGTAAAAGCGAAATTAGCATTTTTTTAGTTTCGAAAACTTTCGGTTATAAAAAATCGCTTATATTTCGAAACGAATTGCGGGTATTTTTAATTTCACACCGTTAAAAACGGTTTTTTAATTTTAAATGTTTTCTATAGATTTAATTATTTAGTATTTTATATAATTAATAAATAAAAAAGGTTTTACGTCGATGTTACGGCTCTACGGAAGACGGCAAGACTATTTTTCCTTTTACCGCCATTTCAAACGTACCTGAATAGTAAGAAAAACTGGATAAACTTTTACCTGAGCCAGTAAGCATCCTTTCCCAACTGCTGATAGTTTAATACGCCTTCCAACATCTTTAAGCATTATTTCTTTACTGCGAAGAGAGTCCTCCGCTGATATATTAACGTTATGAATATCCGGTCCATTTGATATTATAATTGATAGTTCCGGATCTCTTCCTTTTATTACTTTTGCATAACGCGATATAGCATCTAATGCTACCACACTATCCTAAAAAATAAAAACATTTTCATTTAATCTACTGCAAATAAGAAAATTTGTTGTTAACAAAAAGATGCGAACAAAGCAAAGAGACAAACATTTTGTAAGAATTTGGAAAATTAAATGTTTTCTCTCTGATGTCACATGAACAAAGAAGTAATTTTGGCAAATTTATAATAGCCGCTTTTACTGCAGTATTTAAATTGATTTAATTCAATTTTGCCAATTAATATTTTGTAGGTTTAATTATTGGTTTCCTATGAATTGTTGGAAGTTTGAACAACTCTGACAAATGTAAAAAGCTAAAGTAATCAAACCTGTGTTGATAGAAATCCTCCTTGCGAACCTCTTTGAGTGCCCAGCCATCTTACCAAAGAACTTGCATGAATGAGATTATCATTTGTAATTTGTTTCATCAAAGACATCAAGACATAGCCACTAATTTCAATATTTGTGCTTGCCGATGCTATAAATTATTAATTTGCTTATTTTATTTACTTATTTAATATGTCTAAATGGTAATTACCAGATTCTGAACTCCACCACATGAGATTTCCATCTTTGTTTGCGGAATCCACAAGCTTTTGAAGTCCTCTAAAGGCTTCACTTTCCCATCCAAGTAGAAACAAGGCGTAAGTGCTGATGGCCAATGTGTATTTGTCGGGATTCCGTTGTCCCCGTATGCAATACATCGAATTTACTCGCACGATATCCGAAACATTAATGTTTGATTCCAATAAACTTATGATTACATATGATGTTAAGGCTGCTGTACTGTTTTCAGTACTTGTTCCTCCCTTAAAACGCAAAAAATATTATATTAATTACTTTTAACATAAATTCATATACTTAGCAAATATGATTTTTTTAAGTTGTTCAATAAATAAATTTTGATATTGATTAAAGATTAATTAATAAATTGGCAAAAATAAAGTACCATGTCCTGAAAAACGTGGGAAACTGCAGAAAAACATCCATTTTCTAGCTGATGATTCAAAATCCATGCCGTTGCTTTTTCAATTACTTTCTCATCGACGAAAATATATTCATTGGCCTGTTGCAATGTTCGCACAACAAAAGTTGTTAAAAACATGCTTCCGGCATTGTCATGGTACCCAAATGCAGAAAATGACCCATCACTATGAACATAATCCAAAATCCTCTGATATCCTAAAAATTGTCAGAAAATGTAACATTACTAAAAACTTTAAAACAATTTAGAAAACAATGCCAACCTATTTTGAGATTCTTCAAAATCCTTTGCCTTAATGAATTTGTCAATTTATTGTTGGCACTTAGATACTTTAATACAAATAAATTCGGAGCCATCATTGCCATCACTTGTTCCCCACATCCGGTGGGAATTTTCACAAACCGTTCCAAATTTTGTATTGTAGGTCCCATCAGATCACTGTTTAGAATAACTCTGGCAATTTCAGAATCTTCAATTGCATCTTCATGAATATCAACATTCCAAGTAACATTATGAGCTTCATCTTAAACAAATCGAATTAAGATTTGCCAAAAAGGGAAGCTTTTTAAATGGCAAACCTAAACCACAAAGCAGAATGGATTTCGTATTTTCAACAGGAAATCCTTCAGATAAAACGTTTACTTCCTTAATTACAACATCTTTGATATCTTTGGTCTTCAAAAATCGTACACATGATACATCATTGATGGTTTCTGCTACAACAGTCACATTTTCCTTTCCCAATTTGTTGGCTTTGATTCGTAAACTGTATGTTTGTACATCATTTGATTTCAAACATAAAATTGCTTCACTTCTTGGTGGATTATCTGCTATTTGTAAATTAGTTTTTACTCTTATTTTTACCTAAATAATAAAAATAACATTGAAATTCTGTATAAAAAAAAAGGAATGATCGATTTACTAAAATTTCACTCTCGTGAAATTTGTTATGAATCTGATTTTCATTAATTGTATAAAAACTTAGAAAGGATAGTCGAAACAGTCTGTATACTTACTGGTAATGAGTTATTCATATAATTAAAGACAACAATTTGTAGCAAAAATGTTTCCTGTCGTTTTATTGTCCTGGGTGCAATAATGTCCAAGAAAAATGGTTGCAAAGTTTTTAAATTAAGAGGTTTATCAATAACACCAACACCTTGATTACCATTTATACATAAAATGTTTGTATCCCATGTTGTTATTGAATGTGGGGTGGATTTAGTTATTACAGCTCTTCCAGATTCACTAAATTAAAAGTTTGGCAGAAATGAACAAAAACAAAAATGTTATAAATATGGAACTAATTACCCTACATGTATTAAGTCCCAAATCCATGTTTCAGGAAAATAGCTTCTGATGATTGATGAAGATGCTTGTGATTCGTAATCATCAGTATTGACTTGATAATACCTAGGAGCTACATCCAAATCTAATCAACATAATTATGAAACCATCAATAATATTAATTTAACTCACCATCATTAATACATGGCTTAAAAATTAACTTATGATTTGTTATAGCTCCAATTCCAACATTCTGAAATAAAGTAAGTAGTTTAATTAATTGATGAAGAAATTAAATAGAAGTAATTACATTAAATATTTCAAAGGAGTCGAAATTGTCAGCGGACTTCACCACATTCGATCGTTTTTGACGCAACGGAAGATCTTCCAAATTTTCAATTATAGCGGAAACGTCTACAATTACTTTAATTAGAAATACTATTTTTATTTTATTTTTAATGAATACCGGATTTCTTTTTGTGATTCCAGAGGCAGTTAATTTTATGTCTTGGGGCTACTTCTTTAACTTGCATAAAAGGTAACGTTATTTGGTTGATATTCAAAATTTTGTTTTTAGAGAGAAAACTTGAAGCTTTATCGGTGACACTCAATAAACATAACGAATTAGATCCTGAAGAAATATGTAAGGATGATATATGGCCCGGACGAACGGTGGAATCAATCCAGGCTGCTGATACCTAAATTTTGCCAACAAAGAACAAAATGTTAAACATAATTTTTTTTAAACAAAATTATTGTTCTTTAATTAAAAAAAAATAAAGCTTTTGAAGATAAAATATAATTCTGATAAATTCAAAAATCATCGTTTTATTTTATAAAGTTATTCATGGAAAATCGGTTTGATACAAAAAAAAAAAAATTAGCTCTATTACATTATGTGTTGGTAGTACAAAGGGTGTTAACTTCAAATTTGCAAAAAAAAGTAACAATCATTTTGTGCGCTGTTAAAGATTTTTTCTTTGTCATGTGGTTGTTGAAGACCGAAGTTCTTCCTATATTTTTTACGGAATAATTTGAAGTATTTAATTTTCAATAGTTATAAATTTTACTTTTGTTTACAAAATATTAAACATATTTTTTATAAACAAAATTATTTATCTTTAATTAGAAAAAAAAAGTTAAAAGCTTTTGAAGATAAAAAATAATACAGATAAATTCGAAAATCATCGATATTTTTTATAAATTTATTTATGTGAAATCGGTTTGATGCTAAAAATAGAATAAAAATTTGTACTATTTTATTCTGTGTTTGTACTACAAAGGATGTTAACTTCAAATTTGCAAAAAAAAAATAATAATAATTTTGGTGCGCTCACTGTTAAAGATTTTTTTCTTTTTCAAGTGGTTATTGAAGACGAAGTTTGTTAAACTTTGAATAGTTAGATAGATAGATAAATAGATAGATGGCTTTATTGTTATCACATTGAAAATGTTAACAAACGTCAAGAGAAAGAAAATATTGCAACAACGATTTCATAAAATTAGTAATGAAGAACTTAACACCCTTAACGCCATGAGCACAGATAAAATTTTCAAATAAAAATTACTTAATTTGACCAAAATTATAGATTCATCTTGATTTTTGACGTAACAAATAAACTTTTGTTTTTTATTGAAACCGGTAGTTAAATCTGGAAAATTGCAATTTTGGTAAGTTTAAAAAAAATGTTAAAAAATACTCTTCATTGGATATTGCCACTTATACAATTTAATTTTCCATGTAATTCACTATGGTCGGACGGAAAGTGCAATACCCGGTATATGGTTTTAAAAAATGGTACTTAGAATAAAATACTTCATTACCCGATTGGAAAAACATTTCTCCACTTGTAATTCCAAACTGTTCGCAACCACTTCGCCTCTATTGAAGCAAAAGACAACCAGATCCGCTTTGGTTGCTATCCTTTCTGGCAACTTTATAGAAAATTCAAACCAATCCAAATAGTTTTCTGCTTTTGTGTACTTATTTATGTTTCCTATTAAATTCTCCAGCTCATACTTAAATTTCATAAGAAACTTTTGCGGTTGTCTCGTAATTTTGTGCATCAAAAGAATTTCATTACGAGATTTCAACTAAAAAAGTAAATAAATAATTTTATAAATTTATATTAAAAAAAAATAGATTATACCATGTAAAAAAATGTTGTGTTGTTTCCAATTTTAATTTTATTAGTAGTATAAAGCACTTTAAATTTGTAATCGTTTCTACAGGACATAATACCAGAATAATCGCTTTCAACAACCAAAGCTCCTGCTCCTTGTGAAAAATATTTCGTTAATAATATTGGAGTAGCTACGACTTCACTATAATTTAAAGATTTCGCCTTGAAAATATTATTAGTTGTGCAACAACTATTATATTTATAAAAATAAATATTGAATTACCGTAAACTTAACTTCGACTACGTTTTCTTTGAACGGAAATACACTAAAATCAATCGTTTCATTTTCATCGAACTTTGCATTGCTGCATTCTTCTGGTTTCAAATTCCAGGAGTCTTTCCAACTTATCTGGTAGCAAATTTGCACCCAGTGGACTCCCAACGGTAGAAGCTCATCAGTTACTTTAAGTTTTCCTTTGAATGGCATGCCTGGTTGGAAAAACAAATTTGAAATGTGGAACTTTAAGGAAAATGGGTCCTTTTTAAGAGAGATCAAAAAATTTTCAGTTTCAATTTGATTGGTTCCGTGTTCGGTAACGGTGACCACCGCATTCATGGCCCAATCGTTTTGGTTTTCCAGATTGGGCGCTAAATTTAGTTCTTTTGTTGCCAATTCCACGAAAGCACATCCTTGGTTTAGCTAAAAGTATTTAAATTGCATACCAAAAGTATTTATAATATGAGGATTTTAGAGGTTTAATTGTTTCTAGCTATGAAAAACACAAGAAAAACAATTCTTATTTGTATAGAAATTAATATTTTTGTACATTGATTGTTAACGTTTATTCATTCGGTTTTAAATAATTTTTGCCGATTGTTATGTACAGAGTGGAACAAAATTTATCGTCCCTTTGGGTGGCCATTTTCTCAACCCGAATTGGGGCAACTTCTACAGTTCTAAACAAAGAGTCCAAATTACAAAAACGGTTTCTCCTAGTTCTCGAAATATTTTGAAAAAACTTGTATTTATTCCAAAAACAAACGAAAAACCGCTTGATATAGAAAAAGCGTAAAAATTGTTCCCAATTTTTTCTTAACAATTTTACAGAACTTTCGTAGTTGGAACCCATAGTTGGCTATGAGCTTATTAAAAAAAATAGCCACTTTTTTCTCATTTCAACGATATAACACTTTGTATGATTTTTATTAATGTGTGCCTTAAAAACTGAAGAGTATTTTTAAGAAAAAAAAAATAGTAGGCTTAGTATTTTCTAATCAACATTTATAAATTATACAAATGTTAATAATTTCAAGGAAAGTCCGTTTTTTTTAAATATACTCCTAAACATAAAATTGTCAAGTTTCATCAAGTTTCATTCCTTGGAAAAACAACGGTAAAACTTACCATCCATGGCGATTTTGATCGCAAGCTGCGTTTTGTGTCATTTTCAATGGAGAAGTCCCATTGGAATTACCACAGCCAGAGCCACCCTGATTCCTTCAATTAAATAGGTTTTGTTTTTAAGTTTAACAATAATTTCCAAAAATAAACATTCAAAGTGTTATAACGTGAAAATCAGAAAGAAAAAAAGCTATTTGATAAGCTCATAGCCATCTTATAGTTTTTTTTTTTTAATCAACAAGCTAAGGAAATGAAGAATTATTTCATTTTTTCTATATCAAATATTTTCTTAGAATAAATTAGGAAAAATATTGAAATGGGTGAATCTGTAGACAGGGTCAGAGTCGCCCAATTTAAGTAGCTTATTAAATCATTATGAAAACTACAAATTTCAGAGCCAAAACTTTGCTTGATAAAGTTTTAGAAAAAGTCCTACATAATTAATTTAGTTGCACATGCGCAGCACTTCCGGTTATTTCGGAAGTATGCACCAATTTTTATTTGATATTTGAATGAAACAAATGTGAAAAAAGTTTTTACAAAAGAAATCAACATTGTAAAAATAAACATGATCGATTTAAAATGCATCAAAGAGCAGAAGATCGGCAAATAGTTTCAATATTTGCTTCAAAGATAAAAAAGAAATTTGAATTAAACCTCTAAATTGCACCCATCGCATAAATACCTTTAAAAGTTTGCTGGTAGAATAATGAGTTATATGAGAATAACTGATTTTAACAAATACGACACCTTTTAAGTAATGGCCGTGAGAATATCTAAAACCGAAATTAAATTACAAAAATACAAACAATTTTGAGAATATTGTGGAACTGGAAACCTGGCACAAACATTAAATTGAATTTTTGTACTTTTCACATAGACAGCTTTCGGTGCATCGATTTCCAATTTAAATCTGGGCAAAGTATAACGCTTTACATGGAAATTCCTGTAAATACCATTGCATTCGATTTTCCATCTTCCCTATTTAAAATTTTTCTTTTAAAAATATTTTTCTAAAATTTAAATAGACTATAAAATACGAACCAATGTTGTTTGGTCCGACAATTGGTACTCGAATTGAGCTAATCCCAACTGTACCGATGGTTTGTCCCATACATTAACAATAAACCCACTGGGATTTATTATTTTCACACTATTCAACTAAAATAGCTATTGAACATAAATATTTTTGAGTGGTTTTCGAAAGCAAAATTTACCGGATTTTTCTTTAAACTTGGTTTCTGATCGTGATTTACCACCAAAACCCTTATACGAACTAAATCGCCTTCGTTATAGTAATGTCTATCGGTTTCAATAAATGTAACATCCACTTCTGGCTGTATAAAAATTTTGTCGTAATTTTGACTGGAGTAGACGCTTCCATTTAATTGCAATTGCAAATGGATACCTGCTACCAATTCTTCCGATGATTTGTGCACGGGTATTGATATTTTGAAACAAGATAATTCTGAAATAAACAATTCATTTAAAACAATAAGAATTATGGAAAAATAAGGTGAACAGAAATTAACAATAAAAATTATAAGAAAAATGAGAACCATGTCTTTACTGCTTCATGTTTATAGTTTACGGCCGTCGCCAAATTATGAAAGACAAACAGATCAATCAACAAAATAAATCAATGTGCCACAAAATTTAAAAATTTCTTTTTTTTTGTAAGAATTGTATTTAATATTCGGAAAGCCCAATTCGTCGCGCATTGTTTGACTTTGTGTGTAATTTTTGTCAGTAATTTTTTAAATACCAAAAATAAACTTGCAGTAAACGTTTTAAAGATTTGAAAAATAACAAATTATTAAAGTACTTTGTTCTTCTAAGAACACTTCTTAGTAAGTTAGAAATAATTTTTTTCCTGTAACATTTTAACCATGGATCGAATTGTTTTAAATTATTTTCAAGGTGGCAGCACTTCTGATTATTCCGGAAGTCGTTGCCACCTTCATTATTTTAAATTGCAATTTTTTATTTTATTTACCATTTTTACTTTAATATCTTAACAACTATTTAGATATTGATTTTATTGTCAAAATTGTAAAATTCATGACTTCTTTCCGAATTAATAACTTTCATTATAATAAACGTAATGTTATTTTTGTCAATAAATAAAAATCACAATAAAAATTAAAATGGTACCAAAATAGTTTTTTTTTAAAAGGCAATTTAAAAGTAAAATTAAAAATAAAAGACGCGATTTCAACGAAACTGACAGAACTTCCGGTTATAAAAATTAACACTTTTTACTCAGCGTTCAAATAATAATATTTCTCTCAAAATGTTGTTAAAAACTATTAAATCTCATTAAAAACAATATTCATTAAAATTATCATAACTTCAACAACAAAGTAAAAAAATTTTCAACCGGGAATATCGTTACTGTAGTGTTACGTAAAAATGTAGTAAACACATTCTTGGATCAACTCATTCGTAAGCCTAGTTGTCTTAGGTCATGAACGATAAGCACAACATAAATAAAACATTCGATACCTGATTTCATAATTTTCGTCACCGCATTATGCTTGTCTTTTATTTTCAAATCGATAATCGCTTTCGTGGGCAACGGAACCTCCTGCAGAGCTAAACACAGCGTTTCATTTCTGCCGGCCACGAGCGTTCGGGAATGTACCAAAAGGAAAGCGAAATCTTTCCGTTTCAAGGAACCGCCACTATAAAATAATATCAAGTTTGAACAAGACTCACTTCAAGAAAACAAGGGCCATACCTAGAGAGCAATTCCTGCGATTCAACATTGCAAAAACTAACAAAAAACACAGCAAACAATTGCAACAAACACTTCTTCATTGTAATAATAGTGCACTTAACGCTTGAATGGACGATTTTGAATTTCTTATCATTGTATTCTAGAAATGAACTCTTGACATGCATTTCATAGATAATGAAACCCACTACATTGCAATATCTGCTTGATAAACAATAATTAAATGACAAGTAAAACCTCTAAAGAATAAATGTCGAACTTTTGTGCTTAGCTTAGATACTTTTCACATTCGCATCACTAACATCGTCGCCGATAACGGCGAAAACATTGCCCACTTCGTCGTTCGGGTACTCGCGTTTCGAATTGATGTCGACAAACTTTAAGCCGCTGATCACCTGCAGGCCAGGTTCCAAAGCAATGCCGGACACTTCAATTTCTTCGGTGCATTTTGGCTGTATTGCAGGCAATTTTATGCCCGATGGTCCTGACCATGATAACTCCTTGGTACCTTCCAGATAAAGAATTAAATCTAATGTTCTATCACTGAAATTAACAACGAAAATTTCAATGCACCATCGACCATGGAAATACTTCGGCTTCTTACCAATTGTTATATACTTTGCACTTGAATTTAAACGGACGTTCGATGATAACCAAACTTGGTAAATCCCCAAGAGATAAACGAATGTCTCCATAGACGGGAAACTGAAAATTAATGTTAATATTGCATGAAATGATGAAGGAATAACGTAGAATTTCAGAATACCATTCTTTGTAATTGGCAAGTTTGCAGTCGTCCACGTTCGCCTAAATTGGATCGCCATTTAATACTTAGATTGCCGACGTTTAGGGCCCCACTGAGCATTTTCAAGTCGGTCAGTAATTTTGGATCTGGTGTCAAACAATAAAGGAATTGGCAAACTGTATTCGGCTGTAATATGACGGATTTTCCGAAAACACTTTTGCCGTTTTCAGTGTTGTTTAATGATTCAGCTGAAAGTAAAATTATTATCATAACTATGTTGCATGTAAAGATTTAAAAAAGAATTACAAACGTGTATTTCACTAAATCCAGATTTACCCGGTATCAGCTTGTAGGCAAATAACATTGATAATTTATTATTGTTCTTAAAATTACTCTTGGCTTATAATGCTGCTGAAGGCCCTAAATATCCACGATTACTTTCCGTTAATACCAGAAGTAGATGTCAACTTTTATATTTTTAATGGAACAAATGAATTTTTCCCATGTTTCGATTTATTTTTGTAAATAAAGACAATTTTGTCAAACAAAAATAGTTTGATTTTGGTGGGTCTACTTTTCAAACTATTTCCCACTTCCGGTTATTATTGAAAAAACTTGTGTCTTGAGATAAAAAAAAAGATATCAAGAATGAAGTGTACTCATTCATTAAACAAATTAGTTATTAAGCTAATTATTCCAAATTGTTTATAATATCGTTGAGTTTTAGTTTTGTCGAGAAAATTTGAGAAACATCCGATTTTTGTGATCAGAATTTGCCTATTTTTTACTCATTTCACTCAGGTTTCCCATATACGGTTTGAAAATAAGGACATCGTGTCTATGAATTTATTAATTCCTCATAAAATAATTTACTTTTGATGTTTTAATTGTTGCAGCTACTCAATTTTAACTTAAATGTAGTGGATAACGCTTTACTTGCCTCGCAAAACGTACGCGAACGAAAAAGAAATGTTAGGTATCTGTTATTATATTTTTATTTTTTAGAGGCAACAAATTAAATAATTGAACAAGATTTTCGAATTCCTCGCAATTAAATCTATAAAATTCGATGTCATTTCTGATAATTCTTTATTACCGGTAACTACCCTATTGGGCGCGTGAGTGATATTTGGTTCACGTTCGCGTACAATCACAAGAAAAAAAAAGTGCTCACGCTTAATCACGCATTAGAAATTATACGGAAAAATTCCCAGGCATTTTCACGAACCTATCGAACCTCTTTCATGCACAATCACGCATATAACTGATGACTAATAACTTATTAGTCAATGATAAAACTTTATTCCGGGCGATTGAAGGAAACCGATCTCGTAAAATGCTCTAAACCTTCAAAATGAGCTGCTGATTGGAAATTTCTAATATGGTACTTATCCACGCGAAGAGTTGATGAAAATTATTTTCAAGATGGGGTCACTTCCGTTACACCGGAAGTCGCTACCAACTTTACTAGTTTAAAGGGTCCTTATTTTACTAGTTTGAATTAAAAATAATTTTTGTAGCATTTTTTCATCTAAAATATTTTTTTATATGTTATTTTCTCTAAGAAAATTGTTGCCTCACACATTAAAGAGAGAGCAATAGCAATTAGCACAATGGGAAAAAAATGAAGTCCAGATGCTCATTATGGAACATAATCACTCACGCATACTCACATTATTTACGTTAATAATTTACAAGATGCTATCACGATCACTCCGTGACCCGACATGACACAACGTGACCCACCAAATTTACATCACGCGCCCGACTCTACTTATCTGTTTGCGGAGCGCGTTTAAGGCTACACAACATGCGCATGAAGTTATCGAACGTTGCGCGTCCGGTTAATTTAAATAACAGATATATTCCATTTAGAAGTAAAAAAAGAACTATTTATACCTTGATATAAATTGGAAGCATTCAATTCAATTGTTTCCAAACAAATAGGACCAGTTGTAATATTTTGCACCTGAGCTTCAAGCAAAACACTATCATTCTCAGCACTGTAAAACTTAGTCTTCACTTCCAGTGGTTTCAAGACATGAATTTTAAAAAACTTCCTGAATGAAGTGGGCAATCCCATAGCATTATTATAAGTAACTTCACATACAAGTCTGAAATGTTCAACAATAAGAAACCAAAAACATAATTAATCAATTAATAAACTTACATGTGAGCTCCTATTTCAGTTACATCATGCTGAATAACAACACTGATGTTTTCATCAGGATTCAAAACAGGGGTTGGTGGTTTAGAGGAAAGTACTAAACGTTGGGAAGTGGCTTGCAAATCAACTTTTACCGATACATTGTGTACTGGCTGCGTAGTTTCTGAGTAAATACTGATTATACTGGAAAATGTCTCTCCTAGATAAATATTTACAGGGCTTTGGGGAAGTAATAAAAATTGGCCACAGGAAATCGTTTCTGTTCCTTGAACAGCTGTTGCCTCCTTTTGTAAGGCTTCATTTAGGAGATTCCTTGGTAGGTCTTTACTATCACTAGTCACTGGTAATGGACTGGAAAGAGTTGGTTGACTTAGGCGCATAACTGAAAAAATTATATTTTGCATTTAATGGAGTCAGTTTTATATAATTACCCTTTAGAGCAAGAAGATGTTCTTCTGGGGGCTGCATTTTTTTATTGGCTTGTTTATTACTTATAAATTATTTAAAATAACATTTTGCAAACTTCTCTAAAAACCAATTTTAAGGTTATGTCTGATGTCAGCTGTAAAAAATATAGACAGAAAAAAGAAATGAGGTCAATGGGTCAATGAAACTGAAAAAGTGAATAATTTTTAACTCTTTCTAAATAAATATGTTTTAATTTAAGTGTAATGGGTGTAATATTTATTTAAAACAAGCAATTTAAAGTTTCAGCAGAGAAACTTTTAAAAAATGAATCGTTATTAAAAAGGCTCTATTTTGGAATAAGTAGCCTGCTTTATAAGAAAATGTTCTCAAAAAGCTACAGAGAAATTGCAAATTGAAGCAAAAAGTGTTTTATTCAGGTTTTAATAGTTTTTTTTATCAAGTCTTATTAATTTTGTATTAATTCGAAGGTAATCATTATAAATCATTTGATTGAAAACCTAAAAAATTTAATTGAACAGTACAAAACTTTTATAGGAAGTATGAAGCTAATAATTATCCAAAAAACAATGTCACTCTATTTGTCTTAAAAAAAAAAGCCAGTTAATAACACTTAATGAAAATAGCATATTTTAAAAAGAAAATCAATGTGAATATTATGAAAGTAACTTATACACTTCTTCCAAGGATTTAAGTCTAAGTTTGGAGCCCTAAAATTTGCACTCACTTATTTTCAATCATAGTTTCACATATATTAACTTACAGTAAATAATGGAATTAGTTCTGGTTCTTGTTGATTTGTAGTCATTGTGAGAATGAACAAAATTCTTTGCTAAAAAAGCATATGTTAAAAATTTGCAGCAATGAACATGAGTTTCCAACAAACCTTTATGATAACTTCATTAATGAAGATATCTTTAACCGAGTGCCATGGTATAAATTTTGTTCGCTTTCCCATTAAGTATTGGCGTTCCATTTGATATCCCACTGATTCAATAATCAGTAATTTCTCTGATGTTAAAATTGTGGCAGTGGTTAATACTATTAAAATAAGCATTAAAATGATTGCCCCATTTGTAACTAAGTTAAAAGAATAATAGGTAAAAGAGACGGTCGAATTTAAAGCCAAAAAGCTAAACATGTAAAGTCTTCTTTTAAACTTTTTGTGCCAATCCACTGTAATGTTTACATCGTGTCCATTTTTAAAGGAATTAATTTGGAAGTTTAATGGATCTCCATCTACATTTTCAATTTGTTGGGTCAGTGCTTCAGTGTAAATCATTGGAAATATATTGTTAAAGTCCGGGACCTCGTTTAAATATTTAATTTTTGTCGAAATTCTTCGATTTTACGAGATTTTTTTCCAATTTTTTCAAATTTGAGGTTATGACCAACTAATGACATAGGCAACTTCTCTTACTTATAGAAAGTGTAAATGGATTGAATTTTTTTTTGTCTTTAGTCGCAATTTCTGTTTTTTAGTATTTATCGTAATTAAAACTGGGCAATGCTTTCTTTGGAAACATATAAATGTTAATATTTTCACTGATTTTAATGTAAATCTTATTAGAGGCTTCAACAGTTTAAGAAAAATGACAAAATTTTGAAAACTCGAAAAATGTCATCCTTGAATAGCAATCACACAATTTACAAATTCAAATTAATAACAAAAAAGAAATTATAGTTTTAATTTAATTTCAACTTATCATGCAAAAATATTGGGGTATATTTTGTATAGTTCTATACTCTTCATTTATAAATCTTCATGCAAGATTTATAATGGATCAAGCAGAAGAAGATATTCTAAAAAACGCTATTTTAGTAAACGCAACAACAATTGATCGGAAATTAATCCATAATAAACATAGTTTGGAATGCATTCCAATGCCTTTTCAATATTTGGATACTATTTATAAAACGTGCGTATTTCTTTCAGATCATTTTGAATCTGATTTGATAACAAATCATTCATTTTGGCATTCCATAAACGATGAAGAATTATTTACAAACGATGTCAGTGCAAGTTTCGTCAGTGGCTACGTTCTGGGATTCGAAAGCTGCAGTTGCGTTGATGGCTATTTGGATGATCAGACATTCTACGGGAGAATAATAATTGGAAATCAAGTATTTTACATGGAAAGAGCAGACAAATTTGCCACATTTCCTAAGAGTAATTTGACTGCCCTCAGTAAATTTATCACTAAAACTGATTGTTCTTCGATATGTTTTCAAAGAAAGACGAAGCGTGAGGCATACAAAGGGTAATTCTTTATAAATTAAATTAGCTTTTTTCGAAAACCTTTAAAAAGTAGGTTCATAAATAACAACAATATTTTTGTTTTAGTAAAGTATGCACTGTAATTGCACTGATAGACTACTCGTTCTTCCGCATCATTGGAAATTTACGCAGAGACATCGCTCTGGGAATCGTCTTCTCTTCACTCAACAGAGTCAATGCAATTTACCGAAGCACCGATTGGAATAATGACGGCACTGCTGACAACATCGGCTTACACATTTTATATTTTGTCATTTTGAGAAACGAAACCTCTTACGTGAAGACTTTGCAAAACAAACCAATGGATCCAGTCAATTACTTGTACCGCGTCTCGAAATTTCCCAAATTTAGAACCGCTTGCTTAGGCATTGCCTTTACAGCCCAATCATTTACGGAAAAAACGTTAGGATTAAGTTACGTTGCTTCTCACAGAGATTACTTTGGTTTAAAATTTTCCGTTGGCGGTATTTGCGACAACAAACAACACCATTTGGGAAATATAGCTGTAATAACTTACAAAGACCCCAAAGGCGGTCTTATAAGCCAAACAGTAGGCGATATAACGTTAGCGCACGAAATAGGACACTGTTTTGGTGCTGACCACGATTCGAAGCAATGTGCTGGATACTTAATGGCTAATTCTTTAAAACAATGGTCGTCTGTCAATAATTTCAAATTCTCTTCATGTTCGAAAAAGCAGATTTCCACAATTTTAAAAAGCAGACCAAATTGTTTGCAAAGCTTGGCTGGAGATTTCTGCGGTAATCGAATTAAGGAACTGGGAGAGGATTGCGACTGCGGATCGTACTACGAATGCATACTGACAGATAAATGTTGCATTCCTTTCGGGAAAAAGAACGCTTGCCAAGTTAACAAAGAGGCTGGTTTTGATTGCCATCCTCATCAAGGGCTCTGCTGTACTGATCATTGCGTTTATAGAGACATTTCTCATTTGGGATTGGTATTTTTATTTTATTTTTGGGTATTTTATGCTTTTACATTACTTATTACAAATGGTTTTAGTCATGTGACCACTTTATGCGTTTTAATTGCGAGATTTTACGAGATGGAGACAAGTGTGGACTGGATGGAGGATTGTGTTCTCAAGGAGTTTGCCATAGCAACGAATGTTCCAGAATAAGTCTTCCCGAATGTATCTGCAAACCATCATTTACCGACACAAAATGCCGCACTTGTTGTATTTACAAAGGCAATTGTATGCCTGCCATAAATGCAACAGAAAAATTGCTAAAAAATAATTTAACAACGTTGTTTTACAAATTAGCTGAAAACAATGTGAAGTACACGAAAAACGATCATTACCTGACTTCTTGCTTTGATGGCGAATGCTTGAAAATTTGGTTTAAAGTATATAATTATCAAGATTACTGTGTTATTTTTGGAAATTTGGGCATTTGTTCAATGAATTACATTTGCGGAGAAGTTTCACAGAAAATTGGGCATTTGCCGGCAAGTGGAAAATCGATTTTTTGTCCCAGTTTTTTCTATATTCAATTAATAAGCTTCATAGTGTTATTTCAATGGAACAAATAAATTTTTTATTTTAGAATTTGATATTTTTTTTAAATTTGTTTATTATGTACTGCTTTTTGCTGTAAAAAAGTGCAATTATGATGTAAACAATCCAAATTCGATGAAAGGAACATTCAAATTTAGCGCCATTGATTTCTTTTTTAGCAGTTTTAGGCCACCAATTGAGCACTAAAATGTTTATTGGAAAAATAATCTGAAAAACTAAATAATATATAAAATACTTCTCATTAAATACAAATGTAGATATTATTTTAATAAAATATGTGCAATGTTTGCATAGAGAATGTTATAACTTATTTTTTGTAGCAATTGCTAACTATAATTTGAATTTCGCGGTTAGATGCGCGTTGTCCTTGCGTTTGCCCTTGTGAACCCCGTTTAGCGTTGTTGTGAACATTCAATATGGCGATAATTAGTGTTGTGTCCGCTAACAATAATATATCAATAGTTCTGTAATAATTAGCGACTAATATAAATCAGAGTAAATGCGAATTTCGAGAGGTGTATCTGAAAACGTCGCACATCAGTTTCGGGAACGCAATAGGCGTCGTAACGGGCAGTGTTTGCAGGCAGCGTGGTTCCATTAATTCATTATTCGTGTTTGTGGTGTGTAAATTGATAAAAACCGTCGTGGACGGTTCGCCGCGGAAAATTTTGCTGCAATAATCGCCTTACGTGAGGTAAGTAAGATAAGCCGCAGTGTATTTTTCGGCCGTTTTGTCGGGATTCGCTGATATTTAGGTTATTTGGGCATCAAAAGACTTGACGTTTGTTTATGCTTACTCAAGCCAAACATTAGTCAAGCACCAAATTAAAGATTTTTCTAAAATATTGATGTGTTTCCCGAAGACATATTCGATTCGTATCGTTTACAATTTCACTCCTTTGGATCATTGATACTTACTCTTATTGCACCAATCAACCAATCAGCCAACCAACCAACCAACCAACCATTGAGTGGTGTTTTGTTTATTTATGTTATGTGTTTTGCATTCCAGAAGGCATGTGGGAAAAATCAAATTTGTTTTCCGAATAGAAGCAACCAGTAATATGACTGACACAAGAAGAAGAGTGAAGCTGTATGCATTAAATGCAGACAGACAATGGGATGACAGGGGCACTGGACATGTATCATCAGCTTATGTGGACAGACTCAAAGCAATATCTCTGCTGGTGAGGGCTGAGAGTGATGGTTCTCTGCTACTGGAGTCCAAGATACAACCAGACACTGCTTACCAGAAGCAACAGGACACACTGATTGTGTGGTCTGAAGGGGACAACTTTGATTTGGCTCTGAGCTTCCAAGAGAAGGCAGGGTGTGACGAGATATGGGAGAAGATATGCCAGGTGCAAGGAAAGGACCCCTCAGTTGAAATCACTCAGGACATAGTGGAGGAATCAGAGGATGAGAGGTTTGATGATATGTCAGATTCAGCTCCTCCTATAGAGTTGCCTAGCTGTGAACTGAGCCGGTTAGAGGACATTAGTGAGTTAATTAGCAATTGCCTGAGTTCGCCTATGAGGAAAGAAAAATTAGCCGCTGCCATCGAGAGTGAGGGGTACATTAAGAAACTCCTGAATCTGTTCCATATGTGCGAGGATTTGGAGAATTACGAGGGCCTGCATCACCTGTACGATATATTTAAGAATATATTTTTATTAAACAAGAACGCGCTGTTCGAAGTGATGTTCAGTGAGGACGTCATATTCGATGTGGTCGGTTGTCTCGAGTACGACTCGGCCACCGACACGCGGAAGAAGCACAGGGAGTACTTGAAGCAGCAAGCCAAATTCAAAGAAGCCATTCCCATAAGAAACGCAGAGTTGCTATCGAAGATCCACCAGACTTTTCGCGTGCAGTACATCCAGGACGTCGTTCTTCCAACGCCTTCCGTCTTCGAGGACAACATGCTGACGACCTTGAGCAGTTTTATCTATTTTAATAAGGTGGAGATCGTGTCGCTGGTACAGGAGGACGACAAGTTCCTCACCGAACTGTTCGCCACGTTGACCGACATCAACACCACCAACAGTAAACGCAGGGATCTAATTTTATTCCTCAAGGAGTTCTGCAATTATTCGCAAAACTTGCAGCCGCAAGCCAAGGAGACATTTTACAAGACGTTGACTAATTTGGGTATCTTGCCTGCACTCGAAATCACCCTGGCCAGCTACGACCAGAAAACCAAGACTGCTTCCATAGATATTCTCACGTACATTGTCGAGTACTCGCCGTCATTTGTGCGGGAGTACACGCTGCAGCAGGCCAACAGTACGGACGAGGACCAAATATTGCTAAATATAGTCATAGAACAAATGATATGCGACACAGATCCGGAACTGGGGGGCGCGGTGCAGCTCATGGGTGTCCTTAGGATCCTCTTGGATCCGGAGAATATGCTCGCGCAAGCCAACAAGTCCGAGAAGACCGACTTCCTTAACTTCTTCTACAAGCACAGCGTCCAGATTCTAATAGGTAAGTTTTCCCTCTTTCGTGTTGTGAATCTTTTAAATGAAATCAGACTTTCTATGTTCAGCGCCACTATTGGAGAACACGGCCCACGGCGAACCACAGAAGGAAGACTACCAAACAGTGCAACTGCTGGGGCTCATCCTCGAGCTGCTCTCCTTCTGCGTCGAGCACCATACGTACCACATAAAGAATTGCATCCTGAACAAGGATCTCTTGCGGCGGATACTGGTGCTGATGAAGTCCACGCACAAGTTCCTCGTGCTGTGCGCCCTCAGGTTCATGCGGAAGCTGATCGCGCTCAAGGACGAGTTCTACAATCGGTACATCATCAAGGGCAACCTCTTCAAGCCGGTGGTGGACGCGTTCGTTCGGAACAACGGCCGATACAATCTGCTCGATTCGGCCATCATTGAGATGTTCGAGTTCATTAAGCTGGAGGACATCAAGACACTGTGCTCGCACGTTGTCGAGAACTATGGCAAGTCGCTCGACGACATCTGCTACGTACAAACTTTCAAATCGCTCAAGTCGCGGTACGATCAGCATCAGGAGAAGATGCTGGATCGCGATTTGAATACATTTGAACCGTGAGTGTTTTTTATTATTAAAATCTAACTGAATTTCTTTATGTTTTTTGTGTTTGTGTGTGTTTAGAGTCCCTTCGATTTTGCGCAATAGCCGATACAGAAGAGACCAGAGGCAGATGGACGAAGAGGAGGAAATGTGGTTCAACGAGGATGATGATTATGTTGATAATGAGACCATTGTATCCAGCATGGATATACCAACGAAGAAGATTGACAATGATTTGGAGAGTTTAGGCAAGATCATTGAGAAAAAGGTGGAGAGTAGTCCGAAAATGAACAACAACAGTTCGCCCAAGACGTCGGTCCTTAACAACAATGCTAATACTGGGACACCGGTTCCTAATTGTCAAACAGATCCCGAGAATAAATTGGCCTTATTCAAAAGAGTAAGTACTTATAATTACAATTTTGAATTTTACGAAAAGTGAAAAAAAAATCGTTTTTTTTATTTTTACTTCAATTAAAATTTATTAAAACTAGAATATGATATGGAAAAATTGTTCGATGGTATGGTTTTAATGGTACTAAGCTATCAAAAACCTGGTTAACAAAACGAATGAAAACGGCTGATAATTTCTTAATCTAAAGTAAAGTTTTTAAAAACTTTTTAAAACATTAAAAGTAAAGACCTCAGATAATGAAAAGCAAAAAGGAAAAATTGCAAAGTTTACATACAGGGGCCCAATTTTTGACGCTCTTAAAATCTCCAAAATGGAGAAATCTCCAGTGGCACCCTATTGGTGCATTTCGAAAATTGAGCGTTCTGATTTGCTGATAGCTTTTCAAACGCAA